>JANRGW010029151.1:0-17228 GCA_024733675.1 Psilopsiagon aymara
GACCAAACATCACTAAGCCATAACTAAAAACGTTGGTGTTATCAGCGCTGTTCTCAGGCCACAAGTCAAAAACACAGCACTGCGCCAACTACTGAGAAGGAGAAAAATGACTGCTACTGCTGAACCCATGACAGTGGGCCTTAGCTCTCCTAACCTAGAGCCCAGCTTCCTGGACAACATCCCTGTATTCTTCCCAGGCCACCTGTCCTTGCCTCCACCTTTTATAAGCCTCTTTTATCTTTTGAATTTTCCTCAGCAGGTCCTTATCCATTCAAGAGGCTCTCCTGGCCCTCCTGCCACACTTCCTTCTAGTTGGGATGTATCGCCTCTGAGCATTCAGCAGGTGATTCTTAAAATTTATCAACCAACAGTCTTGGGCTCCCTGCCCTCTGGGGCTATATCCCATGGAACCTTACTGAGCAGGCTCCTGAGGAGGCCAGAATCCTCTCCCTTGAAGTCCAGGGCAGTGAGCTTGCTGCACGCTCTTATCACTGTCCTGACGATATCAAATTCAATCATCTCATGATCACTGCAATCAAGGCTGCCCTGGAATTTCACATTTCCAACCAGACCTTCCCTGTTGCTGAGCATGAGGTCAAGCAGTCATCATAGCAATTGGTTGGAAATGGCTGATGGTGTCCAGTTTGAATCTGTTGCTGTCTCTCCTGGCGCCACCCCCTGTGAGTCAGCTGCTCACATCCGCTGAGCTGCCAGCTCCTGTGCAAGCCTTACAGAGGGCTTGAGGCTCCCTTGGTGCCTGTTGCTGCTCTGGGTTGAAGCTCCAGGAATCCCGAGCCTCGCCCCGATCAGGTGCTGCAGGCGACCCCTCTCGAGACAGACACCTTAGCATTTCAGAGTCCCTGATTGCTTAAGCTTTGATTTCCATTTATGTATGTGAGTAACTTTGCTTTTATAGACATGAAGATTTACATGTGATATGTAATGATAACAAGACTATATTTTTGTGGGGTTTGTAGATCAGCTGCCTGACTAAATCTACAAAGGAGAACTACTTTGCTATGTCTGCAAGATAAGCTTGGAGAAACTGTTTAGAATGATAATCAGACTGGACTTCTCCCAGAGAAAAATGCCTGCTAATCTCTGGTACGTGTTTATTCCCCTATCACATATTTAAGCAATTCACTAACAGCAGCATTCTGATCTTCACTCTTGTGAAACAGAGCGCTATTGTTGTCTCTATTCTATAAGAAGAAAACAAGGCGGATGAAATACTAAAAAAAGTGTGGCAAGAGCACAAAACCTGAATAGCAGCCTCATCAACTGCAAATGTCTTTCTCATGCTTTAGTGTTTTTTCGTAGGTTTTTAGTTAGACCATAGTCTCAGCCAGAAGGGTAATCCCTACGTTTCTAGTGCATGAATAATGTACCTTTTAATAACTTTATAAAAGTATTAAAGCAGATTTAGTCTTATTCTTATTTCAACCATAGATATTATTTGGTATGATGAAAAAGCCCTTCAAAACACTGTCATAAGAGCTTAACTTTGCTGTACAGTTCAAAAAAAGCAATTAGCAACTTATTATTTAATGGACAACTATCAATGGCCTGTGAGAATTATAACCCAGATCGGGATCAGCATTAAGCTTAAGAAGTTTGTAAGTTCCAGACAGTGAAAAGGAAGGGACTGCCATTTTCCATGGTGAAGTATCTTCCACTTCATGTCTGCAATCAGGTATGTAAATACACTATCACTGGGTTTTAAGATGCAAATGTAGTTATCTCTGCATAGCGTGTTCAGTGTAAATGTCCTCAAATGTATAAAATGAAGAACAGTGAAAAAAAAAAATATGCACAATTTGTTGCACAGAGCATGGAAGGGGTGTTTGCTCAGACAGACTCTGAGCACCATCTGGGAGACAAGTGTTTAGTTTTGCAACAGATTGCATAATTTTCCTGTAGAATCTGGAGAAAAGCTCTAAACGCTTTAATAGATAGTTGATTTAACATGCGTTTAATCTTTGTTTTGTGTTGTCTTAAAGGCTATGCATATGTTTTGAGTGACAGAAGTAGTCATTAACTTATTACAGTGCTCATCCCTTTGCACAATTTGCTTTCTTTTCTTTTCTTCCCATTGCCTGTGTCTGTGTGTATGCAATATTTCACCTTACAGAGTTCGTTTTCACGGCACACGGTAATTAATCTTAGTAAAAGCCAAGTATCTACTGCATATGAATGCCATTTGATTGATTAGATTAAAAATGTAATGCTACAGTTCATACATTAGCAATATTTCAATATAACATATACCAAGGACTCTACTATCAATAATAAGAAAACTTCAAGAACAACACAAATTAACACCTGAAGCATAAAGAATGACATTGAGAGAATGAAATACTCTACCTAAAACACATTGCTTAAAACGTATTTAAACCAAGTGCCATGTTTATGTGCTAAACAGCTGCACAAAACACTGCTCTTCAGAACAGAAAAATTTCTGATACAGAATTTCTTACATGGAGTATTTTAAAAGCAGCATAACTTAGAAGTTTAGGAGCACTGCATTCATTTTAGGGTTTTTTTAGTGGTGTTCAACTAAACAGAACACCTGCTACGTAATAGTAAAAAGATGTACACGAGAACTTTTTTTCAATTTTCTTTTTGTACAAGTTAATAAAAGCATTGGAAGGCATAAACTGAGGATTCACTTTATTAGGACGGAAACACAGAAAGAAATATAATAAAATGAGACTATACATGTTGTATAAAAAAGACATGCTCTATTATGTGACACCGTTCTGACAAAATGAAATACCATCGTTCATTTGGATATCTGTTCTTCTATATCCAAAAGCAAAATTACATCAAAATACTTCTGTGCTGATTGACTTGTAATGCAATAGACTGCAGCATCTTTGAACCTTAAGCAATGATAATGCTTTCAAACCTGCTATAAACTGGGTCAACTCTACAACGAAATTGTACAAAATGATGCAGTAATTCAATTTAGCACTGTGTGAAAACTGCACAATAGCAGGATTAAAGGATCTGAAAATGAAGACAAGTGGTTCATTATTAACTCCTTAAATGTTGTTCCATCTGCTTTTTCTGGAATGCCAGTTATTTCTAGCTTAGAATTGTAATTTCTGTGTCATGATACCGTGGATAGATTCTGTATTGCTTCTCCATTAAGCACATTGAAGTTTCCCCAAAGGCTTAATAAAGTTTTTGAAATAAGTCAGCATTGACTATTAATTTTACCCACATCGGTTGCAAAATAAATTAGAAAGAAAAAGCCCTATACAATCACATAAAATCTGCAGCATGTGTAAAATGTAGTCAACTTTGCAGAAAAAAAAAAAAAAAAACATTGGGCAAAAGAAGCATTAAAAAGTCATGCTAAAGCTGCAAATAAGAAGTGCTTGTATGCAGAAGAGATAGCCCTATTTGTTCTTTGTGTAATGCAATCATTTAAACCTTTGGTCTCTCCTGTAACATGGTAATTTTATAGGCATCATTTACCTATGTGCCTAAAGGTGCCTTTTATATTTTTCCCTCAGGCTGTTGTGTGTTCCATGTGCAGGTGGATATGTTTGGGATCAATGTATGCAACTGCCATAGCCATTCCTTCAGCATGACATTCAGTCTCTTGCCCACTGTATAACAATAGCACTGTGTGCTGGTGATCACCAAACTCCAGTGTTCAATTCAGGGGCAATGTGAAAATGAGCAACAATTGAAAAGAAACCAGCCTGGAATTGTTTAAAGAGCTGGGTAAGCCAAAAGATGAAAAAACCCTAAAAATAATAATTAAAAAAATTCCCACTCCAGTGTAGCAATTGTACTTTTGTGCATAAATCTATAGAACAACTTCACTGAGTTCTTCACTTGGAGAGCTTAGATAGCTTCAATAACATTCAGTCTGGACATCTAAAAATAAAGTTGATAATAGACAGAAACATAGTCTTGACTTCTGCTGTGGAAAACTGTTTTTCTTCCAAGCTGTAACATAGTTGGTAGCACTAATTTTTTAATTTAATCTTAATTGGCAGAGAATTGACAAAAAATCTATTTGTCACTTAATGTTTTTGCCTAAATTTGTGCTCTAAAATGCATGTTATGGTTCTGGCTGACAGTCATCCAAATGAAGTTATCTGCTAGAACCTCATGCCGAGGTAGCAGGGCCAGACTGATGTGCCCTAGCTGAGATTTCAACAGTCAGGATGCAGCCAGGTCTGTCCGACTTTGTTCTGGAAAGCTGTCTTAAGTCCCCCAGTTGAAGTGTAGACATAACACTTCCCACAGTTACAACTGTAGTTGCTTGTCCATCATTACCACAAATAAATTAGAGACTGGTATGGGAGAAAAACTGCAACAGTCCCAAATAAGAGCGATGTGGGTTGTGATCAGCACTGAGATTGCTATTAACCAGGAAGTCTGAAGCCTGAATTCAGTGACTCAACTGCAACTTACATGTTTTCTTTGTTCTTCTTCTTTATCTCAAATAGTAGCAGTAATTAGATGAATTACTACTCCCTTTTGAACTCATGGTTGTATAATCCCAAAACACAGAAGCTACATGATACCTCATCATATTTCTATATAATTTTATTATGCAGATCTGGTGGTACATAGGATGTGGCCTGCATCATCTACTTGTTTCAACTTATGTCATAATTCATAGTAAAATCATTGTTCAGTGACCTCAACAATAACATTGTTGGGGTGTCATTAAGTCAATGTGAGATGAAAGAGAGCAGCTGAACATATAGAAAACCATTCATACAGAGACATCACTCAATAGCACAAGCAGATAGCATAAGAAAAAATGGAATGGTTGTGATGGAATGGTTAGAGAATAAAAAGAGATAAAGGGGATATAATCTCCTGTGTAAATTATCATGAAGCAATTAATATTTTCTCCATCTGTGGTCCACAGAGTAAGTTCCTCTCTTTCAGAACTGATCATGCAATATGATTGTTGATTTACTCATATCCTTAGTGACAAGGAAGGATGTGCAATGTACCGCTTTTTGTTTGTTCTTTTTTTTTTTAAAGTGTAAATGTTTAATTCTGTAAGAGAAAGTTGACTGAAGGAGCAGGGTACACTTTCAAATCGGTGTAAGCAATTTCCCCCCCCCCCCCCACAAACATAATAATAATGTAGTTTATATTTGTGAGATAAATTTATAAACCCCTCATGCTGTTTGTTTCTTCAGGTTCTGCAGTTTTCTCAGCTTGGATGATAACACTGATTTGACCTTTATGTTTGCTTATAGTCATTCCCATATTTAAGTTACTGGAATTTGCAACTAGAGGTTTCATAATCTGGAAGAGTGCTCTATTTATGGGGGACAAAAATCAGTGATCCTGCTACTCTCAGATTTTTTTTTATAAGGGTCTTTTGTGTGTATTTTTTTGCTGCACAGCTGCAGTTCTGGAACTCTGATAATTTCATAGTGTCTTTATGGTAGCTTTTAAGGCAATCTGAAACTCAGTTTTACACTCACAGAATTTAACTGAATTTGTGCTTACCAAAATCAGTGCACATGGCTGACTTCATGAAAATGAGCTCAGCTGAAACTTGTGGTGCGTTGTCTACCACAGTATCTGTCATGATTACGCGAGGGGAAAAAGTCCCAGATTTCACGTTCACAGTGTGAAAAGGATGTTTATGTTAAATCAGGTATTGCTGCAGAGAGCAGTTCTGCATCAATCGAACATGTGAGCACAGAGGTACACAGGGATTAATTTTGAAATGGAAAAAGTAAATTTCAGCTGGGGCACAGCAAAATGAGGAATGGAAATTACACCAATACTGTCCCCCTTTTAATAGTTTATTCACTTATTCATTTAATTTTGACCACTACGCTTGCGAAAGCAAAACGTCACTTCTATGCATACC
Organism: Psilopsiagon aymara; assembly: GCA_024733675.1. Lineage (NCBI taxonomy): Eukaryota > Metazoa > Chordata > Aves > Psittaciformes > Psittacidae > Psilopsiagon > Psilopsiagon aymara. The sequence goes on from JANRGW010029151.1 coordinate 5,867, forward strand.
TTGCTCTATATAAATGCTTGCTTCTCAGTAGTAATAATATGCATTTTAGGGATATGATCCAGTATTTGCTGAAATCGAAAGAGAAGTTTGTATTGCTTTCCAGCTTATTTAAAACAGGTCTGATCAGGGAAATAAGCAGTACACTCAGTGTTTGTGGGTGAAGCAACATGCACCAGTTAACTGAGCCACAGTTAGCTACTGGCAGCATCTCTGCAAAGTGATTGCCAGTTGCTTTTGATAGGTATGAATGAAATGAAAACCTCCAGGGTGGAGAAGCTGTTCAGCCGTTAGCTGTTTTATATGAAAACCCTTCTATTCCATATGAAAACCCTTCTATTTCATATGGGGCACAACAGCAAAGAAACACGAGTTTTAGAAGTGACATTTCCATGCCAGAGATCCTGGTAAGTACCTGCACATGAGTACTACCTGCACAGGCTGCAGAACAAGTTGTTATTTGGATGAATCCCTTGGCAAAATGATAGCCTGTGGAAAAAGGAAAAGCCAGTTTCTTGAGGTGAAGCTGGGGTGGACAGAGAAAATGTAGGTGAGAGATGACAGCATAACCTTTAATGTGCAGAGGATTAAAACATGAGGTGGTGAAGAATAAATGTGGACTCTTAAATTTGTTTGGTAAGATAGATGTGCAATTAGAGGTAGCAGAATTTCTAGAGGCAATAAACCCTAACTGGAAGGCAGACCTGTCTGCCATGATAAGGTAGTCATTTAGGCCCTCAACAAGTGTCACCACAGTAATTAGAATATACTGAGAAATATGATTGGAATTTTTGCATGATGAGAGCAGTGCCAGCTGCTTTTGATACAGGCTGATAGCAACAGTAACAGGCTGAAAACACCTGTTCTGAGATCTTTTCGAGCAGGAGGAGAGCATGTTTTTCAGTAGGTTTATCCTTCAGTGTGTCCCCTTTCTTTTCCAGCCTCTGAAGTCCTTTGCAAACAAACAAATAGCAGTGCTATTTTTAAAGGGTTATTTGTGCCAGACATTGCTCAAGCTCCCTTAAGAACAGGTGCCACCTATAAAATGTATTCTTCATATGTGAGTTTCCCCTCTGTATTACATTTATTATGAAGTGCTGGATTCACTTTGCAAGTTTTCAAAGCATTATTACTCTGTTCTGATGTTTTTTTTTCATAAGCACTGGCAAAGACTTTTGCTGTCCTGTCTCTCTCCTCTGGAGCTGCAGCATGTCTGAAACAAAAAAAGATTATTTGCAGTCGATCAATATTCCCTTAAGATGTAAACACATCAGCTCCGTAAGTGAAGCCAGGTTCGGCCTGGCCAATACTCTAATGTTAGATCTCAAAGGAGATCTCAGGGGATGCAGAAATTGTAACAAGGAATCAATAATGAGAACAAATCTCTCACAGGCCTGATGCAGCCTCTCAGAGTAGGTTTGTGTCTGTATAACTAGAGGTAGTTTTCTGCAAATGAGGTGCAAAATGGAGGAATTCAGGAAGTTCATGTGGCAGTTTAAGTGCTGGGCAGGACTGTAAGTTTGATCCCAGAGATGAGATTCCTCTGTCAGTAATGATGTTCTTTCTGCCTAAATTGTCACTGGAGGAAATACTCTCCTTTCCACCCCTCCTAACTGGTAGATGTTGTTTTCTGCTACTGTTTAAACAGAGACTGTGTGGCACCCTAGGTTTGCCCGAATTGTAGTTTGAATTAAAGTAAATAATTTTTATACTGTGTTTGGGGGTGAAATGAGCAGTTTCAAGTCCTACAAATGCACACAGAGTACTTTACTCTTTCCCTTATTTTTCTTGGATGAGAACAAGCTGAGTTTTCCTGTGTCCATTTGATAGCTTTATAAGAAAATGAGTCAGGATTACACTGCTGGACCGCCACAGTGAGCTTTCTATCTCAGGGCATGAGGGACAATGTGAATGTATGAATGTATGTGTATATATATCAAGGCTGCTTTTTGTATCGCCTTAAAATGTGCTGTTCTTGGGTGTTTTGCCAGGTTGCAGATCCAGGGCGAGTTGAATGTCTCTTCAACCAAATGCTGAGCATGTGTATGTATAAGGCAGGCAGGAGTTCTGTGCTATTTATTAGCAATCTGGGATGCACAGAAAGCCTGCAAATGGCTTGATATTCATAAAATGTAAGAAAAATTCAGAGGCTGCGTACCGGGATGTTAAAATTCCTTTACAGTAAGGACCTCTTGCCTTTGTTTTGTGAGTGACCTTCTCATTTATAAAGTCCCTCTTTGTTCTCTCAAAGCTGTTGTTCTTTCGTGTTAATTAAAACCCAGGCAATTGAGTATACAAAATTGCACTCAAGCTTCTGTGCACACCCACCTGAAAACAGGGCCAAATGACCAGCAGCACACAAGCAGAGATGTGGGCTTTGTCACTGGAGTAGAATGACTAAGTATGAAATTCATTACTCGGAAGCAAAGTGACATTTAAATTATGCTGCTGTTTCTCCCACAGGCTTCTGACAGGGTATTTTCAGAAAGAAAATTAAATGAGTTACAAGGAGCTTAAATACAACACTTGGAAATGTTATCTTAATGTCTTTGGTTCTTAAAAGAAATGTAAGCCCTGTGTATCTCTCTGATTTTAGTGTGAATATGGTGTGCAAAACTGACACTACATCTCCTCAAATCCTGAATGCACAAACTTGCATACCAGCCCTGTGCCATTTCTGTTGATCCCACAAGTTAGCATTTGTCATGAGGAGAGGGGAGCAGCTGGCAAAGAAGAAAAAAAAAAGAAAGGAAAGGCTTGAGCAGCCAACTTTATGTTGTCACAGGTAGAAGATGGCAATGAATCACAGGAAAGGGAAGAACTATGAGGGGTGGAAAAAGCCAGTAATAAAGGTGATTCAACCATAATATCAAGGTCTCTTAAGGAAGTGATCTGCAGACACATATAGAAGTAGAGAAGAAATGGTTTCAGACAGGGGAAGGCAAATTTTTGTTGCTGAAAAGAAAGTTTTATCTTTCTTGACTTAGGCATCAGTTTAAGAAGGGTGTTTATCTATGGGGTTAACTCCATCAGCTCCACTAACTGCACTCCAGTGAGAGATAAGAAGATAATTAAAATTACCACCATGCTTAATCAACTTGCCAGCATAGGGATACTCTCTCGAATTGGGGCACAATTAAATTAAGCTTAACTTCTTCCAAATATATGAAAGAAGTAGACATCTGGCAAAGTCTAGCTGAAAATGCACAGAGCTGCATTCTGACAATCTCCAAGGACAAAGGAAATGGAAAGGCTACAAGAGAGCAAGACGGCTGCCAAGTTCCTTTCATCTGTGTTTTGCAGCGTAGACTACCAATCACAAAAATGCTGGTGACTTCACTAATCTATTGCTAAATCACTAAACTGGTGATCTCACTCACTAACCCATATATAGATAGATACATATATAGGCAAATGTATGCATGTACCCTAATATACCCTAATTATTCATAATGTTTCAGAAGCATCTCTAACTGTTGTGTTTCACAATTTATAACTGCAATTAAAAGGTCTGAAAATTTTATAAAAGGAAACAAACTAATCAGCTAATCAGAGCTAGTCAGAGACAAGATCAAAGCCCTCCTGGCCTTGATATCTATAGCTCCATGAAATGGAGTCTTTGAATATTTGCTGAATCTAAGGATATTACTGAATCTAATGATATTAATAATCAACAGTTACAGTTCTCTCCATTTACAATGGTCATCAAAGAATTTTTTTTTACAATATACCCAGAAGACAAATGGCAAAGTTCCTGTTAATTCTACTGAATCAGAAAGTCAAGAACACCTTCTGAAACCACAGTCAGAACTAGTCCCAGACAGATTATATGTTGTAAATTCCTGATTCCTAATCTCCAGGAATCTGCTAAAAGCTTAGATGGAAAGGCTCCTGTTCAGATTGGGTCTGATCAAACTAGTGTGGCTGGCAGTTGTGGTCTCACACTCTGAAAAGTCAGAATGCTTTAGAGATAGCTTAGAGTGGCAAAAAAATTGTCTTATTTTTCTCTACAGCAAAAACCTTGAAGAACCTTTTTGAACATGAAAGCTGTGTTTCAGAAGTGTTTTACAGAGTGTAGTTGCTCACCAAGAGCTGGAATGTAGGCCTCATAAAGTGCTTTCTACTTTAAGTGTTATTTACCTTTACCTTGAAAAGGCATCAGCCTTTTACTCGACTGTGTGAAGACAATAATTATCTTTTTTTCCCCCACAAACTGTAGAAGTAGCAATGACTTTTTGCTCTTCTCTGCTTCTTTATCTAATTTGCTGTTTCATACATGGGAGGAAGGTTGTAAAAGTACTGATGGAGGCTGAAGAAATCACTCATTAATTTAATCCTTAGTAAAATACTATCTGAATGCTTTGGAATTGCACTAGGTCTCCTTATATACCAAGTCTCACTATATGGCTTTTTCTAACCTGGCCATAATTTCTGAGCAGTAGAAGATAAATTAAAGAACTCTACTTTCAGGAGATTGTCCTTGTTTTTCACCAGCTCTTTCCTCTTGCTGGTATCTGGTTGTTGATCTTGTCCTTGCTTTCCATTTTACATGTTAAATAAAAGATTTCGCAAACCAATATATCAGATGTTAGTTTTCAGCCCAAATGTGCAACATCTTCAAATATGTTAGCAGTTAGTCCCTTCTCAAGTCATTCATTTAATACTGCGTTCCAAATGCAAATTAAAAAAAGGATTTATCCCTAAATTGTCTGCAATCCTGAAGGATATGTGTTAGAATCCATTTAACAAGGCTTCCATGCTGTGCTTAATCCAATGGTTTATACTAGAGTTTTCTTTATTTTTCTTCTCCCTACTTTTAAAATTCCAACCCTAACCATTCCATGATTTCAGTGATAGCTAAGCATGAGTTCAGCAGATGATGCATCTTACCCTGCTCTTCACCATCTAGCTGGATGGCAGCTGTAGAGCAGTCTGACAGAATCAGAATGGCTTCTGCCAGGCCTGGGTCAGGAACTTGCTTCCCATATCTCAGGCTTCCCACACAACCACTAGAGGCACCTGCCCAGAACTGAACATTTGCAATGCAAACAACTCCCATCAGTTGGGATGGATAATTTTGAACCAATGAGGAATATAAAATGAGGCTCTTGACATATAAGCACAGTGAAGCTTGTATATGGATGCAAACCAATAAGCATTTGGTGCACAGGATCTCTACAGACCTGACACCATCCTTGAAGATCTTTGAAAAATGTGTAGACATGGTGTTCTGGGACATGGTTTAGTGTTGGACATGGCAGTGTTAAGTGTTTAGACTTGATGATTTTAGAGGTCTTTTACAACCTAAATGATTCCAGGATTCTATGACACGACACACCTAGAAAGCATGAGTTGATTTTAATTTAATTATATTTTGAAAGAGACTCACCATCAGTTGAGTCTGACAATTAATAAATATATAGAAGAATACACCAACATCCAGAAATCCCATACCATGAAAAAACCACCCGTCATCCTGGCAAGTGCATCAAGTATCACTGGGAAACAAAACTCTGAAAGACTTCCTGTTTTTCTGTATGGAGGAGACAGCAATTCAACGCCTGAAGCTCCTACTCAGGCAGAATTTTGTTGCTAGTGCCAGTTCTTAAACCAGATTTCACCAGGCTTGACTTGAAGCAAGTTTTAGGCTTGGAGCCATGAAGTTCAGTATTAGAATGGTAGCTCTGGTGGAGGAAAAAAAAGCAAAAATCAAGCTGTTGTTGACTCAGAAATTTTACTCTGAGTCATGAACACATGTGGTTAACAAGTTATCCAATCTGTCCTGCTGGCCTACCTCCCCACAGAAAAAAAATGGATGCTTTCATTACTTGTGATCCCAGAGCACCATTCTGACATGCTGATTTTTGTTACTGGCAATAAAAGAACTGTGCTTTGAGGGAAAGAACATTTTAATATCCCCATCATCTTTTCCCCTTTCCTTTCAAACTGAAAAGAGTACATCTCTTCATTTCTCTGCTGTGTTCAGCTACACTTTACAACAGTGGGTTGTGAAACCAGAACTCCCACTGACATAGGATCAGAGACAGGCTTAAGATTTTAGAGGTGGTTCTGAAATCCTGAGAAATCCTTCAAAAGCTCTATGCTCTTAGCTGTGCTGAATTGCTGCTGTCTTCAGATCTCATCTTTCCAGCAGCTGATTTTCCCTTTATCATGTGTGACCAGACTTCTCCCATTGGAAAAATTGCGTTTACGGTTCTCCTAAAATTCTGTAATTCTTATTCCCACAGTGACACAAAACTGGGTCACATTTGAATCCAGTTTACGCTAGCTTCACAAAACTTATTAATTGCTTTTATCATGCAGATGGTTGTATGTAAGAAAACATATTTGTTAGATGTAAATTTTAGCTACTTGGGGTCCCCATCTCTAAGCAATATCTAGCCTAGTGTCACCTCAGGACAACATTTATATTTTCATTTAAAAATAAAGAAAGCAGATGGGACTTCTGTCATCCATAGAGTAGTAAATTAAAAACAAAAGTAACAATTTTTTTAGTGTTGCACTCTGCTGGGATGAGAGTTTAGCATTATGACATCTGGTCTAATTTGAGTATTCCAGTAGGTGCTGTACAGCATTTACCTAGATGCTGAAAAGAAACCTGCTAATGCTATTTTTTGCATAATCCCTGTGGATATGCACTCAGAAACTCTGTGTTTACTCACCTCTCAACAAAATAAAGAAGCCCAGAAAAGACTTGACTTGGTTTCATGGAATATATCGAATATTAGTCACTATAGTTGAAACGCTGCTATACAAAGTCCATTTGAGAGTATCTGCCCATGAAGACACTGGGAAAGAGAAGAATAAAAGAAATGTCAGTCTTCCAATTTGTATTTTTGAAAATTTCTTCCTAAGTAAGCAGCTTTTCCTAAGTAATATTTAGAACTCAAATTTTCTTTGAGTCTTCCAACCATTATGTCAAGGTACTAAGGTTCCACTGAATATTCACAATGTTTCATCAACATGTAGAGACCTTACAATGCTCAGAAACTATAATTGTTAACTTAATTTTTGTCCTTTAATTATAAGCTATTAAAACTTGTCATCTTTAACCAAACAGATGACTAATCAGTAATTAAATTATTTTTGAGTGTTCAACAGAACATGCCACAGATATGCCATAAAATTGAAATGACTTTTCTACCTAAATACAAAATTCAAGCAAACACACTCAATAGACAACTGGGCAGAATGCAGTTCTGAGGAAATAATGCCTTTTGTTTCAATAGGAAATAAAAGTTTTGCAGTTTTAAGTCATTAATTCTGGTCAACGAATTACCTACTAGAAACAGTTGCAGTTTCTAGCTGGTCTCAGGCCAAATATTAATAAGAAAATCAAGATAGGATTCTTTTTCAGAGATGAATGAATCGGCAGATATTTTACTGGGTAAGCTTTGAAGAACTGTGCTCCATTCGTTGCTTTACTGCATGCTGAACTGATGGCAAGTCACCACTGTTCTACTTCTATGAAATGCTGAAGATTCTCCATCTGTAACAAAGGAATAAGGTTAGTGTTAGTAGTATTTCCAGATGGTATTTAGATGGTGCTTTGGAAAAAAATACACAACAGAGTAATACAATTTGTCTGGGGGCTGAGGTGTTTTTTTTCCAGCAAGTAACTGGTTCAGCTGACAGTGATTAGAATGCGTTTGTCTCTGAAGCATTAGGTTTCAGTTTAGAACCTAGAGACACCAGTGCTGAGGTCAGCAGGAATGCAGGGACCTTCCAGATGTGGTGGATGCCTTCCAGCTCTGTACACCCCACTGCCTTTGCATGAGCATTAAGGGTACTGAGAAAGGAGGGAGAAGGTCTCTGATTTTCCAGAAAAACAAATTGGCAAATCCAGCTGAAATATAAGTTCTTTTTATGTGTTTACATGACTTTTCTAGGGAAAATTAGCACTATATTAACCTGAGAGGAAGTACTTTTTCTAAGATTGTATTAGGGCTTCATAAACATTTACCTTCTACTTCTATCTAAGGAGAATGAACAGTTAGTAATATCAAGTGATATGAGAAAACAGCAAGCCTTGCAATTTTTCACAGGCTGAGCAATTACTTTAGTTGATTTTTTTGTGCATGTATGAAAATAACAATACAATATTTTGCACAAATGGTGACTATGGTAAATCGTGGTATTTTAAGGAGTCTGAGTGAAGGAAAAGAATCTTACTTGCTGTGTGAGAGGAAATCTGATGAGTAAATACACTATGTAGCCTTACGTGGGTAATCGCATGTGCATAGTGACCCTGGAAGTGGGGCTCTTTGCAGACATAATGTTCAAAGGACCTTGAGCCGTTTTGTTTCCAGACACCTAACCATAACCATTAGTGCTAGTCCAAACCAAACTTTTTTGCTTTTCAGTCTAGATTTTACAGTGGGAATAAAGAATTGGAGTCCAAAAGCAAATGTGGATAGAAGGCCATTGAAAGTACCTACTGGAAACCTAAAGGAGCAGTAAGACTTAAATAACACCTCCTTCTCTGGACTTAAGGTAGGGGGAAATGTTAACCTTCATTTAAGGTTTCTTTTGAAAAAAATAAGGAAAACTTCTTCTAGACGGATAAAATATAGATGTTTCCTCTTCTACTCTCATTTATCTTAGCAGCTAAACTACTCGCTGAAGAGGTAGGGTACTTCAGTTCACAGCTTCTTCTATCCAGGGAATTGAAATTAAAATTTTAATCCTTATCTCTTTCTGGAGAGTGCTTCATCACCAGTGTATGTTGCACCATGTGTATCTCTGTAATTATGCGAAAGACTGTTTTTCTCAGGTTTTTAGGGAAGCAGTTCATTTTGCATGACATTCTAATCAGGAGCAGATGCACTCGTTAACAGTATAACGTCATGGTTAGGTCACTTTCTTGGGAGGGAGGAAAAATGCAAGTTCAGATTTCGTAAAACATAGGAAGCAATTCAAAACAGACCTCCTGTGTTCTGCTGTGTCATAAGAAGTGAATATAAAGAGTTACTGCCCATAAGCACTCTTGTATTCTTCTAATATACATTTTAAAGATCTCATGAAATTTTTAAGTTCTCAAGAAATTAAAAATGAGCATTTTGTGCAGGAACAGTTTTGTTCTTTAGTAGTAATACAGAAAATAGAATCTGGTCTTCGCAAGTAGCATTTCCATGTCCGTACAAGAAATATATTTTACTGTCTTTGGAGCAAGAACTAATTCAGAGGAAGGCTTTTTTATTTGCCACCTATGAATCTTGACCTTGACCTAGCAAGTCTATCCTCACTGTTATATTAGAGGCAGTTAAACTTACACAAAGCAAAACCTTTTGTCATAGCACAATATGTCAACTGTATCAGAGCTCAAACCTCCAACCTCATTTTGTTCCCTTTGCATGTGCCAAGCTGCCTCGCATTAATTGGAATATACTGAGAACAACTGCATTTACCAGGTTTGAGTTTCCTTAATATGTTTTGGGTTTCTAGGGTGTTTTTTTCTGCTAAGAGGAGAGTAGGTGTAAGTTAAACAGTTTTCCAAAGCGAGACAAGGAGCTTTGACATTTAACAGAACTACACTGGTCTAAGAAGTTACTGTGCACCAACTGAATCTAGTAGCTGTTAGTAACAGCTCTTGTGCTCACTAATAACCCTCACTACTTATGAGCTACTACAACTCAGGGGTAATGGGCTGTTTTATTTTACTTGGGGAGGGGGACAGGTTATGGTACACACATAGAGTTGTTCTTCTATGGCAGATGGGAAGCAATTTATTAAGCTTCTAGTAGCAAGCCATTAATACACTGATCATTTGTTTCACAGATTCAAGGTGGGGAGCATAGCCAGGCACAGCACATGCTGTTGAACAAATTGTGGTCAGACATCTCACTGATTTCTTACATAAAGCAAAGATGCTTTTAAATTTCAAATGGTTCCACGGATCCTCAGATTCCACCGTATGTCATAATATCTGATACTCTGGGTTTTGTCAGTAGTGTCTGACCACAGTAAAGGTTTGCATGTTGCCAAGAAATGCAGGTAGTCATTGTTTTGCTGAAAATCTATGCTTAAAAGTGTGAAAAAAAAAAAAATCTATGCTTAAAAGTGACTTCTTTTGTTATATACCCAAATCAAGTGCTCTCAGAAGCCCTCTTTATCTTACAGTCTTGAGAATGAGAAAGCTTACAACAGGAAAGAGGATCCTTGATGCTGAAAATGACATGTAACTCAGCTTACAGTTTTACTTGTAAAATCAATGCTGAATCCAAGGATTTTGCAATTTTGCATTGATCCCATTCACCCTGTTTTCCATGAGAGCCCTTCTGAAATACGGCTGTTGAGTAACACACTTGCAAGTATGAGGGGAAAAAGGAAGGAATAACCTTTCCTGCTTGAGTAAAATGCATGATGACATAAAGCATCCCATTCAGATTCCTTTAGTGTGTTCACGGCACAGAACTCATTTTTCTGGATGAAAAGCAGACAGTGACACTGCCAGAAGCAACTGTGTCAGCTCAGGTTCTCCCCACAGGAGGGACATACAGAGTGGCTGGAGAGGGAAACACAACAGATGCCACAAATGGAAGAGCTCATTTAGAGCCCACATTTTAGTAGGTAAAATGAGATGTGGGGCATGTAGAAGTTAACAGTGACTCTTCGAAACATAACAATAAAATTAATAAACAGTGAAAAATAAGGCTTGCATGTGGAGAATCTATATCTGGATGTGGATGAATAATGAATGGTTTGGTTTTTTATCTTAACCACAGAAACATTTAAGAAAAAAGCTAAAACACAGGTAAGTAACAAAGAGAAATGTTTTGAGCAGAGAAACCTTTCCCCTCCTCCCAAAATATCTTAGTGCATTACATAATAATTATGTTATATATCATATTGTTAAATCAAAATAGTTTGTATCTATCTGATTCTGAATTAATCCCTGTTAAAACAGTTTTTCTATCACATCTATTTTCAAATAAAAAATTATATTTAGCAGTCTTTAAGAGCCCAAACACCAGAATGAGACAGGTATTATTTTAAATAAGAAAAAAAAAAGGGGGGGGGGGATTTTGAAGAGACATGCGCTATACAAAATACAGTATTTTTGAGCAAAGTATGTTAACATTCTATACTGCTAAGCATTAAGCTGACCATTATAGAATAGGACTTATGTCATACTGTATTGACTAATAGAATAGTTGGGGTTGTAAAAGACCTTAAGATCATCCAGTTCTAACCCCCCTGCCAAAGGCAGGGACACCTCCCACTAAACCATGCCACCGAAGGCTATGTCCAGCCTGGCCTTGAACACCGCCAGGGATGAAGCATTCACAGCTTCCCTGGGCAACCCATTCCAGTGCCTCACCACCCTTACAGTAAAGAATTTCTT
>JANRGW010029152.1:0-42733 GCA_024733675.1 Psilopsiagon aymara
GGGATGCTGGGGAGGGACTCTTCATTAGGGACTGTAGTGATAAGACAAGGGGTAACGGGTTAAAACTTGAACGGGGGAAGTTTAGATTGGATATAAGAAGGAAGTTCTTTAATGTAAGGGTGGTGAAGCATTGGAATCTGTTGCCCAAGCAAGTTACAAATGTTCCATCCCTGGCAGTGCTCAAGGCCAGGTTGGACAGAGCCTTGGGTGACATGTGTGAGGTGTCCCTGCCCATGGCAGGAGGGGTGGAACTTGGTGATCTTAAGGTCCTTTCCAACCCTGACTATTCTGTGATTTTGTAACTATGCCACAGAAATATGTTAGCACATTAATACTGAAGCAGCTTTTGGTAATGACTGACCCAGAAGATAGACTACAGGGTGGGAGTGTGTGGAAACCCAGGCCAGGAGAAAATCCCAGATCTAAATATGGACTTTGAAACAGAACTCTTTTATGTATGTTAATGTATGCTTTAGTACATGTGCAATGTAAACTAAAGACCAATGACTCCACCAACAAAATCTAAACTGACCTATCATACAGAAAAAATTATATTTCACTTTATTTCATGTGAAGCTCAGAAAAATATATATCTACACTGTCTATATGAAATATTTAAATCCAAAAGCTGGCTCAGAATTTTAGCCATGAAGCCAAGGTATTAGGAAGCATCCTTTATATGTTGCACAGACACAACATTACATGTTGTTCCATTAAAATGTTATGCACACTCCAAGTGGTCAGGCATTTCATTTGACAGTAGATACGATGCTCTTAAATAATCCTTTAATAAACACAGAAAGTGCCCAAGACAAGATCTTAATGTCTGTCTATATACAAACAACCTGCAATTACAAGTTGAAAAGGAGCAACCCAGATATTTTAAATTCAATTTTCAGCTTTAAATGCACACACTCTAAAGAAAAAAAACCATAAAACTTACAGGTTCTACAAATTCAAATTTCTTTTTCTCTTGTACTTCTTGAATTTTAAAAACATATTCTAATGATGCTTCATAAAAGTTTTGATGTTCTCTGTCAATCTGTGTATCTGCCTAAAAGATAAAATGAAATACAGACAACATTAATTTACTCTCATGATTGCTTTAAAAACAGATTTTGTCATTAACAAGCAGATCATCCATAAGATTACTCTACAAGCTTCATGGGGTTCAGTTTTCTTCCTGAAAATTAGAATACCTACTTAAAAGTTCAAGAAATTAACATCACACATTTCAGTCTCATGCCTTTTCCCCACTCCTTTTTGGTTTCCTCTTCATTTTTGCACTTTAATATTCTACTTTTTAGGATATCGTAGAGGGAAGCATAGAAAGGTAGCAGCAGGAAATTTCTCCCTGGTATATGGCATACTTAGAGAAAACAACAGAAGAGAGGATAGGAATTAAGGAGGAACAAAAAAATAAATATTTCTACTGAAAAGTTTGAGTATGACATGCACTAAAATTGTATCTATTTCTAAGCTTCAAATGCTTTTTTCAAAAGGTAGTTTCTTTCTTAAATAGACTGTCTTTAACAATGACATCTTGAAACCTACTGTTTCACAATATGAGTCTCATGCTCTTGGAATATAAACATATTTAAGTCCTTAACCTCATAAATCAATTATTTTTCATGTTTTAATTTTCAAATGCCAGAACCACAAGGCAACACTTGTCAGAAGTGCCTGACTAATACCAACCAACATGCAGATCCAGTAACAAAACAGTGTCTTCTGCCTAGACATCTAAAGAATTAAATCTTATCAACTGATAAGGAGTAACAGGCTTTTATCCTCATTTAAACAAGCCATAGAAGAAGAACCTAACAGACAAGTAGAGTAGTATGTGGATAATGCTTAAAGAAGAGATGCAGATTAAATTTTAATTCATCTTTCTTCATAACAAATCATTTTCTCAAGCAAATCTCTTTTGGGCTGCATTAATTAGGTTTCGGTCTTAGGACGAAAGAAATTTTATCAACAACATAAGTAACACCAGTTTAGCTAGTTTTGACATCTGACAGTTAAAATATAGCAGTATATTTCTGTATATTCTCCAGTTCAACTCTGGCACTAAAAATTCCAAATAAGCGAAACCTACAAAAGCTAGGCTGTCTTCCCTTGACAGCAAACACTGAACCAGCAAACAAATCAGTGGTTTCATATTTTTAACAATACAAACGCAGAAAGTCAGTGTTTCCCTTCAGGCAGGACTTGGCAGCCAATAGGACCATATATAATTAACATTGCTTCTTTAGTCAACAACATGCTACTACAATCATTTGGCTGCACAGACTCTTTAACAACACTGATTCACTTCCCCAGCACAGTGCTCCTACGCTGCTTCAAAGCATGGGCCTCAATGACATGCTTCAAATGATGCAGTACTAGTATTTCCTTCCCATGCTTATAAAAACCTAATCAGGAAATGAAGTCCACAAACTAATAGTATGAAGCAAAAATCAGGCACTCAGAATTCCAATAATCCAGTGCTTTACTGCAGAATTAACTCTGCCATGTGCCATTCACATGGTGCATTTGGCTACTGTTTTCTTTGATACTGTGTTAATAGTCTTATTTCACAAAAAATATGTCAGACAGTGCCACAAAGCTGAATAGGATCAGGTGCCACCACTTTGGGATATGAGCCAGAGAGCTTTCACTCACACAAGTGCTGTCAAACAAGCACTCCAGACAGACCTCAGCTCTCACATATAATTGTAAGCAAACAATAGAAGCTAGATGTAGAAAGAAATGAGGTCTTTCAGGCTTTGACTCAGAAAAAGTATTTAAACCCCTAATTAAATCCATCCCTATCCTGAACAGCATTTAAGCAGATTGTAGTTGTAATGATACTTATGACAACCAAGTGCTATCTCAAATATGGATGGGTTCTTGCACTAAGGCCACAATCATTACTAGTGTACAGGGACTAAATCACCGTTTTCAAAATACTTCTGTAGAAACTTACGAATTTGTGTGAACTCTGAGGTTTCAGATTTGAACATTTTTAAAGTGACTTTAAAGTTTCAAAAGTTGGAAGGATTTTCACGTTTTTCTGTGACTTCAAGCTGCATGTAAAAAACCAGACAGATTTGATGGCTGTAATTTTGTATGTTATCTAGTTAAGGTGAGTAATGTAGGATGTAACTAAAATGTATACAGAACTTCAGATAAGCTTGGAGATGAAGCCTTTGCTCTATACTTATGCCTGGTTCTGGAATAGATTTCAGAGGAAAAATATCAGGAGATTATTTGCTTTTACATATCACTCAATTCTGACCATTTTCTGCTCCACTGTAGAATTCTGTAGGCATTAAAAAGACAGTATTATGAAGTTTCTTTTTGATGTTAGGAAAAAAAGTCCAGTCATCTGTGTAAACTGCACAAGCAGTCTTGCAGGCTCATAAATATCCAACACACACCAATTAGATGAATATATGCAAACAACTCTCTACAGAATATGTTCAGACCATCAAACTTTAGATGCCTAATTAAGGTGCTCTCAATTGTACTCAAGTGAGATATGTAAAACAGCCCAAAAGGGTACAAGAACTACTCCTTGCTCATCCCAGTGCTCTTTAACCCACATAATGAGATGAGATACCAAGGAAACTCAACTTCCAAAGGAACAGTGGCTTAAAAAAAGAAGTATTTTTCAGTGTGACAGCAGCAGTCAATAAAAGGTATCCCATCTCACTAAATGTATGAGGTTGCCTTGAGGTGAGGACTTCCCTTCACTTGTACTGAGCCTTGCAGCCCCAGCCACCTGCACCCTGTGGCTCTTTGCTCGTGCTGGCCTCTGCTGTGTGTTGCTCCAGTGAATTCTGTCCTGGCCACATAAATGGGGCTCACTGGAATCACTCTAGATGTGAGTTAACAGCAATCACGTGGATTTCAGGCCCAGAATTGGTGCTTGGCTTTCCTTTCATTTCTGGTACAGATACAGGCCAAAAGATACCCAGTTAACATTTTTGGTACTGATTTGTTATTGTACATTCTATTTATGGCAGTCCATATCACTGATTCAGCACACCTACAGCTGCACAAAACCATGGAAGACAAGACATTCAACAAGTTATGCCCTAAGTGCTTTACAAGCAGGGCATCCAGAAAGCCAAAATATCTCAGCCTCAGTTACAACATTTTTTAATCCAGAGACGTCACTTAAGGACACAGTGGAAAAATTTATTCTGGTTTTCCACTAGTTTATAAACTTGAGCCAAATCCATTGTTATTTTACAACAGTTTATTAGATTCCCAGTTGTTACTTTTCACTGCAGTTGCTGTTTTTAGGTTGCAATTAACCTCACATCTGCAGAGTAAAATATTTCATTTCTTTTATTTGTATTCTAGCATTAATTGATGCTTAAATTCACTTTTCCACATTTTGATAGGATTTCTTCCCCCTTCTTCCCCCCCCTCCCAGCTGATGCTGTCTTGTCAGTATGTCAATACATGGGGTATTTAGAAAAAGCAACTTTGACATGCAAGTGGAACAATTAAGCAATTCTACACAACTAATGTCTTATCTAGAGTAATCATTATATACACAATTCAGGATTATAAACATTATGGCAAATTTTTAATAGCTAAGCCTCATTTAATTAGAATTATAGTATTAGTGGTAAACAAGAAATCCTACAATTTGTGACCGAGCCATGGTTACATCTTCTGTGAAAACTGAACCCAATCTGCAAACTAATCCCCATGATTTTAGAGTCACTGTGATAAGAATAATCTCATCAAATAATTTTTAACTACTTTTGGCACAAATCCAAAAGTGTCACTGATATAAAATTGCTGGTTTTACTGTAATTTGCCTCAAACACAAATCATAATTATTTCTTCCAGCATACTGAAAAGCCCTGGAATCCTCCTGTTAAACTACAGGTCTTCATTGCTTGTTTTTTTAACAGAAAATAATTAGCCATACAGGCTCTTCGAAGCTGAAGTTGTGGACACCATTTCAGGGCATGATGCTACAGTCTCAAAATGAGGTGAAAAAGAGGAAAAAAAGCATCCTTAAAGTTATCTCAGCTCAGTCTCCCAGATTAAAGTTTATGTGAAACAAAAACATTTCATCATGTAATAAATTAAATAGCAAAAAGAAATTAACTGACTTTCAAATATTCTGCATATACCTTATAAAAGTCACATTTTTTTTTGTAGTGATGTAATTCTGGTTTTGTGACCAACAAACATTAGTTGTACCTGAAATACACAAAGTTGGACACAAAGAAAATTGCCTTCTTAAAATATGTAAAACTTATTAAGGTCACATTAATCCCACTGAAAAATTTGTATTCACAAGAAGTGTGACCACAAGAAACCACCCCAATTTCACATTAAAAAACCACAAGAAGTCTTGAAAAGAACCAATTTGCTACCATGATCTCTATGCAAATGTAAAACTGGGTAAGATTGTGTTTAGTGCTTACATCTTGCAAATGAGATTCTTTCTTCTTTGCTGATAAATTTAAGTGCTTCTCTAGGATGGAATAATATTTCTCACTTTCCTTGTCAAACTTCTTCTTCCCATCCTGAAAAACAAAACATTTCTAAATAAAATACTTGACTAAATTAAAAGAAAGAATATGTGCCAAACTATGCTAATTATAAAGCCACTTTTGTTGGTTCCAATGTTTTTAGGATTTAATTCTGAAAGAGGCCTGAAGATACTACTAGGACTAATTCAATTATTAAATGCAAGATTAAGCAGTTTCCCATAATAAATACATGAGGTTTTATGTAGGTGGTTTCTTGCTAAGCAGACATTTAATGCAAATTAATCTTCCCTGAGTTTTGTAACTGTACCTACCTGTCACACTGTCTTTGCTGAAGAAAAATATTGTGGAAGAGGTAGATGAGTATAACAAATTTAATGATGATACAGGCCTATCCTTTGCATTCAAGACTAATATGCTTATTTTCCACCCACACTCTTAAAATATGAGGATGATGGAAAAGCACATACATGGTTGCAAAAAGAAATTAGTCCAAAAATCTGTTTCCAATAATGCTTTGATGTGTCTGAATATTTAAGCGTGCTTCATTTAAAAGAGTTATCCTGCCTTTTTCTTTTCTCGCTTTTCTTAAATTCTTTCCATCACAGTCGGACAATGTTCACGTTTCTACCATCAGACTACATTAATGCATGATAATTCAATAGAAAGCTACTGCTATGAGTAAATTAAGAAACACCTTATTTGCTATTATCTAATTCAGAATTTTTACATCAACATTTTTTCAATATATTATTCTGCAATTTAAATATGGAATTTAAGAAAAAGCTTTCCAAAAGCTTTTCCATCTTTCAAGAAGTGCCAAATTTCAGGAAACAGGAAGAGAAATTAAAGTAAATATCCACCAGATTATTATTAATGATAAAAATAGAATTTTAAATTATAAAGTTATATATCCTCTAATTAAAAGCACCTCTCTGCCAGTGACTTTTACTATCTTAGTTAAGTCCTAATGATTCTCTACAATGACTGATGACTTTAATATTTTGAGAAAACAAAGAAAACTCAAGATGAACCAGTCCTATTTACACATGTGCAAAAGCTATTAATAGTGGAAAATCCAACATCTGGACATAACACAGTAACATCAGCTCATCTTCAGAATTGTAGCAATTCTTTTCCTGACCCCTTTCTCCCTAGAAATTGCTATATACAAAAGCAAATAGCTAGCCTGCATTGTAGCACCACCCTGTTTTTCTTTGCCATATCAGGGAAAGTCAGGTTAGTCAGAGAATTAAGAAATACTAAGAATTTTATGCCACAAATGAAAACATAACAACCAGCTGTAACAACAAACCACATGCTGATTAGCTCCAGTGACTAAAGTTCACAATGATAATCATACTAGATTATAAAACTCATCATACATACACATCATACACATACTTTCTATCCTGCAAAAAGTTCAAACATATTTAGTATGAAAAACATGCATAATTTAATGTTCTCATTACCTTAAAATAGAAATACAATCAGAAGACGACATAAGCAAAGGAAGACACTTGGCCCAGAAAAAATTAATTAACAAGACAGAAAAATTCCCAATGCTTTCAATATTTAATTGCAGCTATGCAGATATGAAGAAAAAAGGCAAAAAAGAAAAAAAATACAAGCTCGTATTTTGCCTAGCAAGGGAAAATAAGTGATACAAATTATCTTCCAAAATCTTTCCCAAACACATTCTTAAAAGAGAGAGAAGGCAGGACTCAGCAAATGACTGATTAGCTGAGAAATTAACCTCTGTGGTACTGAAATCATAGAGGTCAGTTCCAGAGCCACAGTTCTATTGGGGAATAATCGAGTGCCAGGTCTTTATGACTAAGTAAGAACAACTTCAGTATCTCAACATTTCCTTCAGTCACACACAGAAATACAGTTCAATTGATCACACACCACAGATAAATAGGTGCAGTTAGCTGTACACTAACTTAGCTTCTGAGACAGTGATGTTAAGACGCTGAACTAAAAAAAAAAAAAAAACCCAACAAAAACTAGATTATTTTAAAAACCAAGTGACACTGGAAAAAAAGCCACCATCTTGAGGAAATCCCCAAGTCAAGAGAAACTCAACTGTTGCAGTGAAAAATGAAAATGAATTCCCCACCCCCAGCCTCCATGCAACTTAAAGTTAGGAGAGGATTCTGCCTGATCGCATTATTGAAGCCTTTAGTCACAAGCTGTTGGAATTCAGTAGTGGATAGATACCCTGTTCATGAGACCATGTTCTTCGGAAGGTAACTTGCCATAGCCTTTGACAATGAGGCCTGGGTGCAGATGACACACTGCACATCTGGCCTTGACAATGTGCTGGCCTTTGCTTCCTCAGAGGCTGGACCAAAGGAATGAGACAGGGAGACATAGGCAAAACTCAGTGCAGGATTACCTGTGTCACAATGGGAATCATTCAGGTCAGTCAGCACTGATTCTTTCCCTAACAGATTTATGATACGAGCAGTAGGTATTCTTCTTGCCTTGTGAACTATTTGTCTCAGAATCAAATTGAAATACAGGTGATGGATGATCCAAAGTCTAGTAAGCTAT
The DNA here is from genome assembly GCA_024733675.1 of Psilopsiagon aymara. Lineage (NCBI taxonomy): Eukaryota > Metazoa > Chordata > Aves > Psittaciformes > Psittacidae > Psilopsiagon > Psilopsiagon aymara. The sequence continues at coordinate 8,064 of JANRGW010029152.1, forward strand.
CTGAGCTCACTTTAACATAACCTTTACTAACAGGAGCTGGAGAAGGGACTGAAGTCTAAGCTGCTTGGTAAGAGTCAAAGAGAAAAGGTGTGAAAATGGGACTTGTCTGTCTGAAATAACTACTTAATACAGCACATCAAATGCATGTCAATGCCAAGAGGGATCCATCTGTACATCTAATGTGGTTCCCAATGCACCAAATCCAGCTGCATACATTTTCTGCTAACATCTACAAAAAAACATATGAATCGCATTACCTATTCTCTTCATAAGTATGAAGGAGAACATAGTAAGTATGTTATCTGAACAGATAAAACTCCTCCAAGAGCAAGAAAAAAGCCCAATCAAATAAACTAATTGTGGTTGCAAGCCAACTTGTATCTCATGTAAAGCTTCATAAATATCTCTGTGGCACTGTCCATGTGGACATGCAAAATTTGAAGGCTCTCTTGGTCATCTTCTAGCACTGCCACCCTCCTCCCAGACTGTGTCTCTCTGATGTAACAGATCCACTCAATCACCATCTTCACAGTTTTTATACCAGTAAAGTCAAAGAGAAAACTAATAATTTGCAGCTTCCTCAATACCAGGGCAACTTTTGGTCCAGGTGCAGTGTTTCCAGGGGCAGCAGATCCGCTTTTCCAGATTTTAACACAAGAAAATTTCTCCCTTCAAAGTTAGAAGTGAACAAAGTTAAGAAGAAAAAAACTTAAGTAGACTGAAAATAAAGTTTACTTGCCAGTTTTAACTGCATTATCATCTATGCAGTGACACTTCTCGGAATACAGCTGCAATGCCATCAGGACATTGTTTCTGGCACTGTCTTGATCACTCAAGCATGTTTCTGTGAAAAGGCTAAAATATACTGGCGCCAACAGGTGAGTGAGTTCCTTTCACTTGAAAGGTCCTCTGCTACGCAAACCCCACGTGTTCGAATGTACTGAACCCTCTGAAAACTGCTACTCCATAAAAAAAAATAGAAATAAAGATACGCTCATAAGCAGATGATTCATTTTCTGGAAAAGAAAAAAAAATAAGTTTAAGCCAAGATAACTCTCACCTTGCACACTTAGGCAGTGACTCACAGCATACAGGCATATCCTAAGTGGAATCACAGACTCATCTCATTCTAGCCTTAGCCTTTTCTTTTGCTACCCTCAAAACACTCTCTTATACACAGCTGCTGCCCAAACTAGTCATCTGAGTCACGGTCTCAGCAGTCTGTGCCCACAGGACTGAGAATTTTCCACATGCCAAGAGCTTTACAAAGAAGGTTTCCAAGCAAAACTATCTCTTCACAGCATAGGAGACAGAGGATTACTTCTGCCTCTAGATTCCACCTTGGATCAAATCCCATGGAGAAAAGAGATGTGCTTGGCGAAGAAAGCTCATGCTGTACTGTTACCAAACAGCCAGCACCAGCCATGACACAAAAACACAGGGTACATGACCATTGGGAAGATACTCTTCCTGACCTCTACGCACTATGTCCCTTTTTCCCTTCAGCCTTCAGCTTCCTTCCTTCCTTCCTGTCAGTAATCCTCATCTTTTCTCTTTGTCCCGGAAACTTATCAGTCATTTCTGTCAAAATACCAGCTAGAAACACATGAAATAAGAGGATGAAATAAAAACATCTAAACACAGGAAAAAAGAAATTACAAAATACTAATCTTTGACGCATTTTATACTGAAGTGTAAGACATACCTTTTGTATAGACCAAGTTCTGCAGACTCTAAGCACTATTAATGTCTCTCTATAGTTGTTTAACTGCTCCTCGGTTTGTCAGGTCAGTAAACCCTAAATCAGTTAAAAAATATTTACAGTTTTAAATGCTTCAAATTTCTAATAATCCCATAAGGAAAGCCCTTAACCAAATGCTCGACTTCTAGCATGTAATGGAATCTTACTAACTTCAGTACCCTCTTGACATAGTGAAGTCATGTAACACAAGATCCAGGTTTAATTCCTGGCTTTGTTCTCTCTGCTTCATTTTCCTCTATAGTTTTATTTCAAAACTGATTAGAAAATCTCCAAAAAGAAAATTATCTTTTCAGAAACAAATCTTGCTCAGGATACCACTAATTAAAGTGTGCCAGTTAGAACTTTAACTCAAAAGGTGTTCTCACATCCCACCTGCTTTACATCAACAGCTGTGAAAAGATCAGACAGCAGTTATTAAAAAGGTGACTCAGCTGGGTCAGGTGATATTTTTCCTACTCAGAAAGATTTTGATTCCATGCCGCAACTAATCACAGGTATGCAATGAATCACTGACATGATTCCTATAAATTTTAACCACAAGCTGTATATTTGGATGTAAAGCAAAAAGGGGTATTGTATTTTGAAGCTGACCTCTTTTTTCCAGTGGGATCATCAAGAAATCAGATTTTACTTTTTAATGATCTAAGTTTGCCACTACTTTGTATGCAGTATTTTATGTCAAAATTCTTATATGTATCTTCATAATTATTATATAAACAATACCTCTTTAGTTTCCATAAAGACGATTTGCCATCCTTCTCATTGCTTTCAATTTTTTTTTCAGATGCAATAACTTTTGGCACCATGCTTATCTACTAGCATATCTTAACTCAATCTTACATCTGTCCTAAATAAGATATTTCTGCTCTTTCTTTGTCCCAGAATTAATATTTAAACTTTAACACGATAATCATTTAAACAAAAAACCCTGTGCATTTAGTTAAGATTCATTTTCAGTAACAATATGCTTGCACAACCATAAAATAAGCATGCTTTATAACAGGTGATCTTAAAAGGATCAAGAAAGGAAATGAAAACAGAAAACACTGCAAAACAAATCGATTGGAGAAAAAAATTCAACAAGAATCCCTTACTTAGGAAACAAGTGAACATTGTGAAACACAGTTGTCATAATTTTTTTTTCCCCACACAAAATTAGTACATATTTTTCTCCCCAACTTAAGCTGAAACTGTAGAAATTGGCACAGAAATGCAATAGTAAGACTTGAATATATATCAAGTTAGGCATATTTGTCAGTGGGACAAACTGAAGGCAATGGTGAACTCCACAGAGATCAATAATCCCACATCACCTTTCTTTCTCTCTGACAACAAGTGCAAAAATGTTGATATAACAACATACTGGAGATGGTCCCTTCTTGGAATTTTAGACTTAAAATATATCTTTCAAAGCCACCTTTTTCATTACCTTCCAAAAAAAATTCAAAATATATTCCTACAAAGTTATTGGAACTTTTTTGTGAGATGTAAATTTTGGGACCATCTCTTACCAAGTAGTAGGACAAAGAAAAGTAGAACTGTAGACTAGAAAATAAACTAAGTCTTGGAAATCCTGATTTGAGCTCAGATCCTATGATTTCCTTGAAAATGTGAGACCTCAGAGTCTCACATCTCTTCTGAGGAGAAGAGAAATAAATTCACCTTCCATTTTATTTTGTGTAAGGTTTTGCATAGAATTCTCATGAAGTTGGCTGATGTCTTGGGAGAATGGTATTTTTTGCTTTATTTTAATAAAATTGAAATTATCATAGGCATTTGAGACTACAGACTGTATTCTGATAGATGTCTGGAGATGGGGGCATTTATTTTTGGTAGAGAGTTTGATTTGTTATGTGAATGCTCATAGTTTAAGATAAAGCCAAAAGAGAACTTCCAAAAGGAAAAGTGAAAAGGGAATATAAAACTCCTTCCCTCCTTTTTCCAATCAGAATTTAATGTATTGTGAGGCAATAACATTTCTCTAAATCCATGAGAAAACTAGGAGGTTACAGGGTATCATTTATGCATTGCTAGCAAGTAACATAGAGTGGAACAAAGTTATTTTGTAGTTTATAAAGACAGGATTGCCACTCAATATAAAATAGGGATAATATAGTCATAAATTATGACTTCTGTTACTCATAACTGCTAGGGAAAATACTTCCAAATTGAAGCTGAATATATCATGTAGAAAATTAAATGTCTTAACAACTATGACCCTTTAAATCAAATCTTTACTAAAATAGAACAGCCATATACAAACCATGAATATCCAGAAAAAGAGTATGGTGTAAGACACAAATAATTACAATAAAAAGAACATGTTGCAATTATGAAGCATAACAAGGCAGTAAACCAGGAATATAAGAATGTTTAGTAGCATTAAAGCTATGAAGAGAGACATTAAAGACTGTCAGTTTAAAAAATAACTTCAATTAAAACCAGGTAAGATATGCATAAAACTAAAACATACTTTAAACAACCCAAAACTAATGTAAGTTTAGGACTGAATCCACATCTGTGTAAAATACTGAATAAACTTTCAAGAGGCAATTTACTTTCAAGTTCATAAAATTCTGAGGAATTTTCCCTCCTTAATGCCTTGACAGATATCAGGTACTTTTCAAACGTGTTTCCTGGAAGAGGAGAATCCTACAGCCATTTCCTAATACTTCCCTATGTAATTCCATCAGATGTGAGCAGACAGGCAGTACTTACCATTAGAGACTGAATGAAAAAAACATAAATAAAAAGCCTCACTATTTCTGTGACATCTAAAATCCTGTTCAAATTAAGAAGTTACTATTAAATGAACAAATGTGTTTGTAGGATGTTATTTGTTTCTTTCCAAAACCTCTCTTGAAATGGAAAAATATTACAAGTTTTACAAGTTCCCAGCACTGCTGTGAAAAGACATTCAAACTTGCCAATACTGGCAGGTCACAAAGCAGGACGCATGAGACTCCCTGCTACTCAGCTGCAGAGTTGTCTGGAGTGTATCTGGCATTTGTCGATTCCAGGAGTAGCTGTTAGACGTCTGGGAATCTGTTAAATCCCTGCCCAAACAGCAGGACTTGTAAGTCTACACACGTAATCTAATTATTTCGGTTTTAATGTCCACTAAATATGAATTTATTTTTTTTCTGGAAGATCTTAGGATTTAGCATGTTACTGCTTAAACAATTGTAAGCAGCTCACTGGAATGGCAGAAACTGACTTTTTAAACTCTTCTCTGAAGCAGGTTTAAGATAGCTTTCTGAAGTTGAGACATCAACAGCAAGAAGGTCTCCTGCTCCTGTACAAAAGCTGTGGCTTTCTTTTTTTCAATCATTTAAAGCTACCTTTCCTCTTTAGGAACTCAGAAAGAAGCTTGAATTAACCTACATCAAAAATCAAATGGAATAAACTGCTCATGTAATAAGCAATAAAGATATATTAGAAACCAATAAAGCTATACATGCTGAGTAGAAAGTAAACGACAATAGAAGATATAACCCAATATTAAGTCATTGCTTACATGATAAAAGGAAAGAAGCCAAATCAGAGTTGGGGCAAGCCCAAAAGTTAATCAGCAACACCACATGCTGCGATTTAGAATATTCACAATGCTGAAGTCACTGAGCTGGCAGCAGTATTCATGGGAACCTGTTAACATTAATGCTTCCAAAATGAGACTGGAGAGAAGAACTTCTCTACATGAGTAGAAAGTAGCTGTGTTGTGGTTTCATTATCTGGTTCCAGAGCTACCTGAAGCTCATTATGGAAAAATAAACCAAAAAAACCTATGGCTTTTATTGTTTCTGCTTCATTTCTGTATGTACCAAAATCAGTTCTGTTCAGATGACAAACTGGGGCAAATGGAAAGAAAAGAAGGTTTACAGGAAAAAACAAACATAACACCATTACATAGGTCTGGTGAGACATAACTGACTGAGGCACACCGTGCCACACATGGACTGTGCCAGCAGAAGAAAAGCAACACTGACAATGGGTCATACTGAAGTGGCTTGCTTCTACTCATGGGGATGGGCAGCTCCAGCTTTTGCCTCATCTTCCACATCAGCTCCTGGACAAGGAAGGATAAATCTCTCAGCTTCACCCATATTTAAACAGATTGAAGTTGGCTTTTCAAGTTCAGTAGTCAAACCAACCTGTTATCCAGTGCTGCACTGGCAGTGAAAAAAGTTTGTTTTTCTTAATTCTCTAGTTCTCATACTAAGGACAGAGAAGATTGACTTGGCTCTACAGTTAGTAACGTAAGCTCACAGAAATGCTAAAGATACAGTTCAGGGATGCTACAGGCACAACAGCTTTTGCAGCATGATCTCTGCACTTGACAGCAAGGCTTGCTTTCATTCTAACATTCAGAGCAGTGAACTTCTCAACTACAAAAAGAACATCCAATTTTTAAAAACACATTAGACTTGCCAGCAACTTCCCCTGGTCTCCACCATTGTCCCTTTCCTGCCCTCACTGCTTCTTTTTGTCCATCTCCTGAAGTGGCCATCACCCATTTCCCCAGCAGCTGCCTTGCTGGCATCCCATTCCTTCCATCAGCAATGGCTTCCTTTCCTCCTCATGGGAGGTACACTGCTGTTTCAAGCTCTGCGTGCCTCCTTTCCTATGTTAGATTTCCTCTAATCTAAATGAAGTGTATTTCAGGAATGTCTCAGTATGACAGTAAAGTACAATGGCTACGAAGAAGCCAATTCATCTGCACAGTTAGCAACTCTCTTCTTGGATCTAGATGATCTTTAAAGTCCCTTCCAATCCAAACCTCTATGGTTCTCTGATTCTTTTTTTCGTGCACTTGAAGAAAGTACAAAAAAGCTGCAAAGAACATAATGTCATTCAAATAAAGCAATTCTGACAGACTAGCCTAGAATGTCACATACTCACTGCTTTATTTTAAAAACAGAAGATAAAAATATATCTTTTCTTAACTAGTCATTTCTTTTTAAAAAACACTCCTTGGGAATCTCTCTCCTGCCTGTGCCAACCAATCAGCCAACACTGCAGATTTCAGCATGCCAGCAGCACGTTCCACACAGCACACGGTACCACGCCACTTCACACGTCATCACAACGGGACCGCAATGCTCATCCGAGGGAGAACTTGAGCCGTGTTGTGAGAGTTTTCAGATTAATACACACAACTGGAAGTTTTGCTGTTTACAGTCTGGGGTTCATGTCAGAAGTGATTTTGTTTTGTTTTGAAAGCATCTATTTTCAGAGTCCCTCTTACAACACTGATAAAGGAACGCAAACTATCACTTAGGGGTGAAGAGTTATGCCTCCCCACTGGCGCAGTTCAGCTCAACCAGACCTCTCAGTTTACTTCTTAGGGAGGGATGATCTCCTCATCCAGACAACTGTCCAAGACCACCTCTTCTTGGCAAGTTCCACAGGAATGCATTGTTCTGTGGTGGCTACTGTAGACTGAAAGAACCTGAAATAATGTATCTGAGAACACAGCAGGAAGATGCAGCTCTTGGTGCTCCTGTATTAAAGCTTCAAGTAATGATGTCCATCTTTTGTTACAGTACAGAAGAGACACTTTCCAGCTACACTTTGGAACAGAGCTATTTTACTCTCGCTTTGTCAAAAGCAAAACTGCTACAACAGTAAGAAAGTGCAAGTCTGCATGTTCTCAGGCCCCTACAGAACCTGTTGTGTAGATAGAACAACATACTGGATGAAGCGAAACCTGCGGTGATACAGTCAAGTGTCCCAGTCCCAATTGAATGATTTTCTGTCTAGAAAGGAAAACGAAAGTCCACCATATGTGTGGAGTAAAGACCCACAGACTTAACATCATCTGAGTAATGACCAAACAGACGTATTTTTATGCTGCTATCTTAAACGCACCACAAAAATAAGGGAAGCAATGGAGAAAGAGATCTTAATTTTCCTCAAGACTGCTGAAGAAAACCCCAACATGTAATAGAATAAGATTAATGAATTAATTTGTATCCATCCAAAAACCCTCTTAAGCTTTGTTTGGCACAGCTGTGGCACTATGCAACACCCATTAGCACAACTCTGGAGTAATCCCTATAGGGTAAGAGAATACAGCTGCCTTTCTGAAATCATGATGAATTTGGGCTGATAAAAGATGCCTAAAATTGAGGGTGGAGTTTTATTTTGAGCACAGGGGGAAGGGAGGTAGGTGCCTTTGACTAACTGAATAGAGGCCAGGACCTTGTGCAGGGAGAAGAATACTTTCTGCTTCCTCAAAGTCCTTCTCTGTATCATGGGTGATTGTACCACTTCCTGTATCTCTCTTAAATCCTCCTTGAGATTGTTGAGGTGTCATTAACAACATTGAGACCTGTTTTTCTGGTGTGGAACATAATCCTCTCCAAGCTGTGGCTGACAGCAAAGCTAGAAGGGACATAACAGATGAGTTAAGCTATAGGAGGCCACTTAGAATGAGAAAAGCCTTTTGTTTTGTTGTGGGTTTTTTTGCATTGTTTTTTCCTTTTAGATATTCAGAATATTTGCCAAATCCTTTGTGCTCTGAAACACTCAATACAAAGTTCAGTTTCACTGTGCCTGGAAATAAAGTCTGGAGGTGAATGTCCTTGCCCATACTTTTAATTATGGCTGAGGAGTCCAGCAGGATTCTAGGAGCTGTGAGGGGTCAGCACGAAACCTTCCTGTGATACACATTACACTGATACTAATTAGCAAGAAAAAGACCTTAATTTAATTAGAAAATGTGGTGGGTTTGGTATTTTTATGTTCTTTTGTTGTTTTCCAGTAGAAGGGCTGATACCTGCAAAAATATCCAAGTGAATATGATTCACTGATTAACACATTTACTCTAAGTTTAATTCTTAAATGCTAGGGCAGAATATAGTAAATTACATTTCCTCTTTACTATAGAGGATTAATTTACTTACTCTTAATTTATATCTGCTTTCTTTTGAATGCAAATTTGAATTTCATTATAGTGCAGAAAAAAATACAGCTTCAGAACTGCTTTAAGTCAGCCAGACAGTTAATCATGCTCATTTTTAGAAAGAAAGAATGCATTTAACAGAATTTATTAAAACTGACTTTAAGCATAATATTAACAAACTTGTTTACTCACATGTACCTGAGGTTAAGGGACTGAACCAACAGTTTTCAAACACTTTGTCCACAATACTTTAGCGATGAGGTTTGAAGTTTTGCTTTTGTTTTTTTACAGGAATACACTAGAAATAAAACAAGATTTTAGGATTGTTCTCTTTGGTTTTTACGGTCTTTTTTTTTTTCTGTTAACTTCCAGAAGTTTCTTAGTCTTGAATGAATCAGTTACTGAACTGATGTAAACTGCAATGAGACAGTATTTTTGCTGCATTTGCAGAATGACAAGAGCTGTCCCAAGTAGATTAGCTGCTTCAAAAAACCTCTGGGTCCAGACACTCAGCCAGAGATATCTCCTAGCTTAATGGATTTGGCTTTCTGCAGAAGAAAGCTTTTTGAAGCTTCCCAAATATTTCACACACAGTGAAAAGAAACAGTGGCTACACATACCATAGCACTGCAAGGATTTTGTACATTTTTAAAAATAATTTTCATAGAGATTACCAAATTGATGCAGGTCTTTCAAGCTTCCTATTTCCACGAATTTATTTGCTTGTCTATATTTTGAGCAAAAATCAAATTGAAATAAAACCAAACCAAAACAAAAACCTAAACAATTTTAACAAAATTTAATCTGAAAAAGTTTTCAGATTTTCAAGTTTTCTTACAACTGTCACAAACAAAATTTACTACTATAAAAAGTCTTTTTTTTAAGCTTAGCCTCCCAATTCTCAGTTGTTGCATCTATTAATACTACGTTATATAGGATACCAGATTAGACAACATATTTCACATTATTTTTCAGATAATCATCTAGGACCAAGGCCTTGCAATGAAATGTATTTATAAATGCAATGTACGACTCTTACGTATTTCACAAACGATGCAAAACTCAAGGATTTATAGAAGTAAAAGAAAATCTAAAGAAAATTTGTACTTCTCTTCCTACCATACATAGATCCCTAAAAGCCTCTAATATCTAAAGAGATTCCCACTTGAGCTTTTTATTGGTACAGCCTATTGCTTGGTTTGCAGCTGTGTCATGACCACTGAGCAGCCTCAGCTCCTTACACTTGGTCATTTCATCTTACACTTGCTTCCCAATCCTCCAGTCCTCCTCTATCTTGGCAGTGCTCCCAACATATGCAATCCCAAGCTGTGTCAGCACCACCAGATGGTTTTTACCTGATCATTATGGAAAATAAAACAACAGATAAATCTCTAATTGCCCCTTGGGATCTTCTAATTAGTAACTTCTCCTTAACCAGAAAATCTCCCCAACAAAACTCACTGCCCTTTCCCCATTAGCCAGTTCCTTGAGCAAAGGAGGTTTCCTATACTAACCCCTGTTTAAACTGAATTATAATGCCCAATGTAGAGTGCATTAAAGGGCTTGCTGCAAACGAAACGGGTTTGAACTGCTGCATTTCCTTGCCTGTAGAATAAGCTTCTTATCTGTTGCATTTAACTCAAAACATTTGGACCTCATCTGTCCTGGCCTCTATTTCTGCTTCCTTCCCCTGGCCTCCTCCCCTCTAAGGTTCAGACTGACATTAAAATATCACAAAACTAGTGGACATAAGTACCAATCCTTGAGTAAAGATGCTGCTTATAATGACACACCTTCCACTGTACCTACTAGAGCAAGGTCAGGCATTTTTCTTAGTTAAAGGACAACAAATGCTGTAATTTGATAAGAGACCAAGGAAACCACTTCACAAAACGGGCATTCTGGCATTTCTAGTGATCCCTCTCTAAACCTCAGCTTTGACAGCTTTCTGACTCCAAAAATCAGGTGTTTTTTTCTTGTTTTATGATCCTCAACTTGTGGACAATCCAAATAAAACAGAGGGAGCGTGCCAACTCTCCCCTGCCTACATCGTGCAAGTATAGATGTGAACAGAGATACAGGAAAATTAATCCCAGCAGTGAACGTGGATTTGTTTCCCAAGTAGAAAGGAACTCACAGCTTCAAATGAATGAATGAAAGCAAATAATAATAAAAAATAATTCTGGCCAAAATAAATAATTTTAGGAAACAATCAGATGGAACTGTAAGGAGGAAACAAAACTTGCTTTTTAAGTCTTGAAACCAAAATTGCTTCTGTTGTCTTTGATCTGATTTAAGTTGTACTAAGGGTCAATGAACACTGGAACAAATATTGCTAAATACTGTACTCAATGGATAAAAAGAACATGAAAGTTTGGCATTTTTGTACATCGCACATTACACAGTGATCTCACCGATGTTACCAGCTGGGGACTTGCAGACCACATTGACCAAAAAAGGGAAAATGCTTCGTGCTTGAAATCCTTTCCCAGTTACCTCACCCGGCTTTTGCTCGTGTTTCTGCAGTAATTGCAGAGGTCATTTCTTTAAACTCAGATGGAGTAAATCAACAGGCTATCCAATGCAAAGCTGGGTTTGTGTAGTCTCTGGAGAGAACTCAGCTTTTTTTAAACTGAGTGTGTACAGAAAAGGAAGAACTGAAATATGTGCAATAAAAACAGAAGAGCGAGTAGTATAAATTGAGAAGAGCAAGTGATGGGGATTTGTGTATTGCTGGTTTGATTACAAACACTAATGTTTTATGGGGAGAGCTTTTCAATTTGTTGGGTACCTTCAGGTTTTTGAAGTGCACGTGAAGAATTAGTCTTTAATGTTATTCTCATGATGTTCCAAAACCACTTGAACTTTGCACTCTGGGTTTATGCTGTCCTTGTATTTGAAATAAAGCTTTGCAACATCAACAGGATACATTTTATCCTCCATATTCCCTATGATTTCTGTGATAGTATTTTTTGCCTAAACTTGATATAGCCTGCAAAGTTCTTATTAAAATACAACAGTGATTATCATAGCAAAAATTGTCATTAATTTATAACATTTTCTCTTTTTTTTTCCTGCATGTGTGTGGCAGGGTGGGAGGGGAGTGCTTGTTTTTATCTCCGGTTGAATTTTATCTCGTGTTTTAGAAAAGAAAGAAAAAAAGCCAAGTAAGTACTTTTAAGTGCTCTCTCACATAGTACCCAGTATCATTTTTGATTATGTATATTGGTAACAGAACTATCCCATATTTTCTTTTTCCTCCATAAATTTGGAAACACAGCTTAACAAGGTACTAGAACTGATCATTTCAAAGACAAATTAAAAGAGAGAATCCAGCACTCACCACTGCTTATAAAATATGGTCTAACAATGTAAGACTGATCACAAAGACCAGCTGCTTGCATCTCTAGCTACTGCTGAAATTGCCAATACAGAAGGCACAGTCATAATCAACCTCATGCTTCTATAACTAATCTCTTACAATGTTGGTCCACAAGATGTTACAATGCAAATTAATTGAAAATTCATAGCTCTAGAAATACATAATATGACACAATTATCAGCCGTCCTGTGGAGTCGGCACTATTGCAGCCTCTCCTTGGAGAGGAACATATGCACAGAAATGTTCTGTATTTTTGAGGGGAAACTGGAGTAGCAGACAAACTGGAGTAAGTTTTGGTCTGAAATGAGTAAAATTCTATATGCTGTTGTAAGTTAATACAAGGGGTAAAAACAGCTCAAACTCGACATTTCAGAGCAAAAAGTAACAGGTGATATATGGTCCATACAGCTGGCGCGTTTAGAGAAGACCTCAAAAAAAAAAAAAGTGACATCCTCATTGTCCTCTGAAAATTGCAGCTGAAACCCAAGCAACAAGAAAGCATCTGTTTTTTTTTTATTTGGCTATCAGTTCAGATCATCCTAGAAGAGTTTAAAGAGCCAAATCCCTGCACAAACCTTCATTAACTGCAGACAAATAATAAGCAAGCTCAACTCACCCCGTATATGTAAGAGTTAATAAATACTCAAGGACTGAGCTGGGTGAACAGAAGTAGATGTAAGTGATCTGACCACATTCTCTATTCTCCTAGCACTGACTTTTGGAAAGCCTAGATTTCTTCTCGTCACACTGGCCTTAGTATTCCTAGCTCACACGCTGCTATCTTGTCATTACTAGAAAAACATTACTAAATGTTAGTAATCTCTCACTTCTTGGTGTTGATTCCATTTAGTTAAAGGCTAACTGTAATTGCTTTCACTGATGCAAACAAATCCAGAGTTAAATGTTTGTATCACCATCTGGGTTACGTAGGCAGTACGAATCTCTCGTATTTTGAGCCTGAGAGTTGAACTTCATGAGCAATGCAAGAAAATACGAGTTTATTTGACATTTTATACAACAGTGAGCCAGAAGGGCTCTGTATATAGTATCAGTGTATCAAGCCAGTATCCTGGGCTAGCAAAGAAACACATGCAACACTGCATAATAAAGTCCATTAGACACTAAAATAAGAGTTAACTGAGCCAGGCTCCCCCCTGAACTCATTCAGTACAATGTTTTGTGACCACAAATAAGTCAAAATGATCACTATTTCTACAAATTATACAAGATGGGCAAATGTCCATATTTTATCGGGAAGGGATACGGAAAAGAAACCAGCCATTGTGATATCATATGCAGAGAGGACTCAACCAGCCCTGTAGTGCCCAGACTTTCCATTAAGTACTTGCTGATTCAGAAAACAAAGGATTTAACTTCAATTAGTCATCAAATATATGTTGACATCTACTGAGCAACGTAGTCAAGGGAGACTGAGCATCTGATACAGTTCTGCAGAGAGATCTGTGAACTGCCTGTGGATTGCCTCTCTGGTAACTAGGACAGTCAATAGTACAGCAGTTTAGGCTTTCAAACAGGGCTCTGCAGAGACGAATGACACCCCCTGAACTACACGAATATGAAATGAAATGGTAACACAAAGAACTGAACAATGCAACTAAAACCTACTGAAAACTAGAAACAATTTTGTGTTGGGATTAAATTCTTATTTGTGCAGCATGGTAAATAAACTTCCAGCCCTGCATCTCACAGCAGCATAGGGGTGGGACGAGAAGAATGCAGCTGTACACAACAAACATATCAAGTAAGAGGGTAAAGAACATCCATTTCAGAAAAATCTGACCTCCAGTTCACAGTAAAAATTCTTCTCAAACATTTACTTAGTTCCTGCACAGACGTAGCCTCATCTGTTTGCTACACATTCACAAGAGCAGTACAAAAAGTGTAAACCCTCAGACTCTCTTTCCAAGAGTTCTGTTCTTCTTCTGAGTACAGTGCAAGAGCACCCTCAGGTACAACATCAAAGAGAAGTATTGTTTTCTACCCATTTAACCTTACAAATGGAAGATTTCCTGGAAAAATGTATGAGCACTAATACAAGATGCAAAATGCTTTCACAGCTAGCATAGTTATGTAGCCAGAAGGAAATGTTACTACACATATCTCCAATTGATCATCTTTATGCACTTCTCTGAGACTGTGATCAAAACAGTCACTGATAACCACTTAAGACTCCAAGTTCAGGCTGAAAATAGCTCTTTTAGACTAATGGTCCATTCCAACATCTTTTTCCCCAGTATATCTCATTTCCTGGGCTGACTACTGGACCCTGGTATAGATAATCTACACTAATTTTTTAACAGAAAAATTTACACTTAACACCAAAGAATTGGCTTAAAACACCAGTTGGAGCACTTCCACCATGGAAAAATCCCTGGACAACATGAAGAATACTCTGCATTGCATCAGCCACGTAAATTGGAGAGAAAGCAGAGACAAGTGAGAGAGTATGGCTGAAATACTCTTCTTTCCATCTTTATACAATAGCCACTTATGGGCTACTGCACCCCAATCAGCTGCTGAACCATTCTGTGCCATTCTGGGTTAACCCAAGATGCGATGTCAACATGAAGGCAGACACAGAATATGAACACAACTCCAGATGGTAAGAAAGTGCAACATCAGTAAGAGCTGTATCCTATGCATATAATCAGTCTTTAAACTCCATTTTTAAAACATCTCCTTCTCTGAAGCAAACCAGCCAATATAATTTACTAACACATTAATGAAGATGGCATCAAGTATGTTTAACTACAAAATACTTGTTTTCAGTCCAGCCTTCAAAACACACTGATAAACCTCAAATAAACATGAAATGAAAAAGAACTGTTTCCACAGCCACTTACTTTTGCTGCTCCTATTTGCTCTTTGCGAAACTTCTCCAGCGGTGCTATTAGCACATCATTAGCATTCTGGATCTGCAAAGTTAAACATAAGACATATCTTTTTAAAACATGGTATTTTCTGGAAGTGGAGTCACTCTAACTCTGACAACGGGCAAGACTAAAAAAATCTTGTCTGCAACATTCTGGTAAGAACATATGGGTGAGTCAAACAGTTATGTCCTCTTTACATAAAACATACAACACACACGTTCACCAGTCTACTATCGATCACTTTCACGAAGCAATTTCTAAAGCAATTGTAATGAATGATGTAGTAAGTTTCTCTGCAATATGTAGATGGGTTTTCTAGTATTTTACTTCCATTCCTTTAATCTTGCCTAGAACCAGAATAGAAAACAAAAACTTTCAGGAAAATGTATTGGCACAACAGAGAAGACAAACATAGTACTACTGACAGCACTGCCTAGAAAAGCTTGTGTTTATAGGATCTGACACACTGACTGCTGAACCTTTTCAGCTATCTTGGGCTATTTTGGCTAACAGGGGAAAAGTAAGGCAGAGAACTCTAAAAAGAAAAGTGGACAATTCATAAAACACTCAAGATTCCTTTTACTTTTCCAGGTTTTTAAACTAATTTAAGGTGCCCTGCAGTAATTTCTACCACTTTAACCTAAACCAGGATTCCTAATGAATCATAGTTTTCCCCTCACAGCCGCTGTTTATTTAGTGTAAACCCACCCCTGGGAATCCCTCTCTAAAGACCTTTCCCAGCAGCGACCATCCGAAATGGTCCTTAGTCATTTGGGCTGGAAATACACATGCAGCAGAACACAAATGCTAGCCATGCCATTGTGCCACTCACCAAAAAACCCCTAGCATTTCAGCATATGCCTCTTAGGGACAGGCAGAATAAATAACTACATGACTTTACTGCAGAAAACTCAAAAGAAACTAAAAACTGCCAGCACATCAGAAATAAAGCATAATAAAGCACATTACAACATTCTATTATACTAACTGTGGGCAAAACTTTAGGTTTTCTGCATGAAAAACTTTTTCTCCTCACCAGTCCAGTCTTTACCATACTCATCACATTCCACATTTGGGCTTTGGCAGGTTTGGAGGTCTGGGCAAAGCTAACATGTACCTAAGCCAAATGTGAATGAATACAGCTCTTGTGACTCTTCCATAACAATAATTGATAAAGCCACATTGTCAGTTGAGCACAAAAACCTCCCAAAAGGCTGTAATAATAAACATATAGAATAAACCCATTGAAACACAAACACATTTTGTTTCCTCCCAAACCTAGCATTACAATTCAAAAGACCACAAAACCACCACATCTCTCAGTAGGGCAAAGTTTCAGGGAAAATTGAGATTCTCATTAACATCCCAATGTAACAAAGTCCAAGAAAGCAAAGGCAACACTTGTCATGCTCAATGATGCAGTGATCAAAATGTGCTATGTTTTAAAACAGAAACCAGGAACAGAGAATGAGAAGGAGTGCTTTCACAGCATTCACTGCTCTTTCACTGCATTCAGCTTCCTCCAATCAGTTCAACTGCAACAGACTACCCTCCAAGTGGACATTTCCAAACAGTGCCTCAAGACTCAATACTTTACACAAGGCAATGTGGATACTATTGGCAAAAGAATCTCTATACAAGAATCACTAGGTAGTGCACAACTGCTAAATGACATGCTCACAGTCAGGCAGAACTGCAGCGCATACACCTGGAAATTGCAGCTGGAAGTTTCAGCAGCGTGCAAAGCCTGCATACGGCTTCTGGCACATACAGAAATCATAAAGGCCTGCTGGAGTCCCTGGTACAGAAGCATGGATGCATTTTTTCTTCCCTTTTCATGTACAAAAGCTTTTCCTCGGCCTTTTAGATTTTTACCATTAAAATAAGCACCACCAAAATCATGCTAAAACTGTAAAAAATATTGAAAAATAAATATTCAAACATTTTAAATGCTTTTTGTCAGCCAGCTTTTACAATTTATGAAGTCACTTTCTGTTTGCATAACTGAAGCATCTCAATATGCTCTGATGGCCTTTGAGACAACATGGTGAGACATCAGTGCTGAGAAGACATTTTTGACTAGCAATCTTTAAAGCTTTTAGAAGAAAAAAATTCAGTATCAACTAACACAACCTTATGAGAAACCAAATTAGTCGCAATGCTAGAAAGAGGGAGACTAAACATAAAACTAAATCTGAGCATTTCCATTTCTAGCTTTCCTTAAATTTAAGTCAATGTTAACTTTTTGAATGAGTTCTCTAATTAATTTTCTAGCCCTGAATTTGGGATAGTGAATGATATGCAGACTGTACATTCTTCATCTCCTTTTACTTGGGTAGATCCAGCGGATATAAACAGAAATTTAACTAAAATATTGATGTAGATGCTTATTTGTTACTAAATACCAACAATACAGACACAGAAATTTTAAGCTGTTTAAGCACTAAAAGCTTTGAGCTTCATGTGTGTCCTGGTTTCAGCAGTAGCAGTCATTTTTCTCCTTCTTAGTAGCTGGTGCAGTGCTGTGGTTTTTGACTTTCAGCCTGGGAACAGTGCTGATAGC
This sequence comes from Psilopsiagon aymara, assembly GCA_024733675.1. Classification (NCBI taxonomy): domain Eukaryota; kingdom Metazoa; phylum Chordata; class Aves; order Psittaciformes; family Psittacidae; genus Psilopsiagon; species Psilopsiagon aymara. The sequence goes on from JANRGW010029152.1 coordinate 25,569, forward strand.
ACCGATCTTTTTAGTTGCTGCTCAGTAATGTTTACTCTGACCAAGGACTTTCTGAGTCTCATGCTCTGCCAGGGAGGAGGGGAAGATGGGAGGAAGCAGAGACAGGGCACCTGACAAAACTAATCAAAGAAGTATTCCACACCACAGCATGTCATACCCAGTATATAAACTGGGGGCAGTTTTCCAGAAGGGTTAGATCACTGCTCAGTCAGGCTGGGTATCGGTTGGTGGGTGGTGAGCGCTTGTATTCTCTTCCCTTGTTATTTCCCTTATCATCATTATTATTATTGGTGGTAGCAGCAGTGGTTTGTGTTATACCTTAGTTACTGGACTGTTCTTATCTCAACTCGCGGGAGTTACTTTCTTTTGATTCTCCTCCCCATCCCTCTGGAAGCGGGGGGGACAGGGGAGGACAGGGGAGGAGTGAGAGAGAGGCTGCATGGTTGACTGAGCTTAAACCACAACAACATGCCAATCTATAATGCTGAACTGCAGTAAAAAGAATAGTTACTACATTTTGAGCTTTATATTTTTATTTGTAACGCTAAGAACTAGGTAGGTCACAGACAGAATTAAGTTAACAGGATTCCCAACCGCCAGAATAAGATGGAAACAATATCAAGTGAGGCACTTTTGCAGCAACAGAATTGGGAATTAAATCAAGCTTATCTGAGTTACATCTTTTTTTGCTCTATATCTCCCACATGTACTTTTCACTGGAACACAGAATTATCACACTTGCATATGGGAAATAAAACTCATTTCCCTAAAATACTGCATGACTCACAAATATTGAATGCTGACAAATTTGCTTCATGTTGGTATAAGACTTCTGCAAAATACAATTAAATTAATTCAGAGAAAGCAACAAATCTCATAGCTAAAATATTCACTGTAATGTGTTTCTGATGTACAAACATATTGCTCCACTAGACAAAAAGAAATACTTTAATTTGAAATACTTCTCTCAATTCCTAAGAATTCCTAACATCCAATCTGTCAGGAAAAAGCCCACTTCTTTCAGTGAATGGCCTGTATCAAAAGCTCCTAGTCTGTATTACCCCAAATATAACAGCAGACACCAAATACAAACAATGAGGCATTATGTAACTTAGTTATATATCAGGTTGACGTGCCACAAAGAATATAAACATGTCATGATAAAATATTTGTCCTTTATATAAGGTCTTAGTTTCTATTTTAAAAGTTAAAAAGTATAAATATTACATAAAGTAAATAATTGGAATTTCAGTGCTTGTAACAAATATTTTTACAGCTTTGTATGGAAAACACTACATAGATCACTTTTAAAACAAAAAAATGAATATATTCAGAGTATATCTTAATACCTCTCATATTTACAAACAAAAGATAACATCAAACAATATCCAAGCTTTTGCTAATTTCCTAAAGTTATCATTACCAATGCCAGTTATTTCAAGCAGAGTTGAAATTCAGATGACAGCAAAGAAGGTTCAGAAGATTAAAAAGTTATAACTACAGGCTGATAATAACAGAGGTTGGACATTTCCACGCACAATGTGTAAGGCAATAATCACATCAGCAAAAGCCTAGTGCTTTATGAAGTGGTCTTAATATAGTTACACGAGCAGATCAAGGCTGAGAATAGCAATATATGGCCGAATAAACTGCTTTTCTCTAAGTTTTGCCAAGTGAATGTTACTTTCTATTCTCCAATATGATGTAGCTTGTGTTTAAAAATAAATAACACATAAAACATATGTTTAAAAATAAATTTACGCATAAAAAAAACACACTCTTGAATGCACAATGAGCCCCAGGTCTGTACCTGTACCATTATGAGTGCTATTGGAACAGAGAAAAGCTAAGGCCACCACTGAGGGAAACAAATTCAAGGATTACTCCCAGGACTGCACTTTTAGTGGAAAAACAGAAATAAAAAATAAGGAAAATAAATAAATAAAATCAAAGAACAAACAGTCCCTGCCATGCTAAGAAGGTTGATGAGAGCAGTATAAAAACAAGCAAACCTTGCAAAGAGCACTGTGACCATTTTGTGATCACTAACCAGACATGACCTTGTGTCAAGAAGCTGGGTGGGGAGAGCACCAAATACCAGAAGGCCCTCTCCGACTTGTCCTCCCATTTGGTAGTTTCCTTTGTTCCTTCCAAGCAAGAAAACATTACAGTTTGCAATCATTACATTTTGTGAGCTCAGCAGCAGGAATGAGCGAGTACCTCTCATTTTAGAAATACATGATTGTACCATCTTTTATTCTTTTGCTATTTTTAAACTATCCACTATCCTATTAAGCACAGAATGTAATTTAAAAGAGTTAAGTTTAAAGTATTTTCATTACATCAGTACATGAATCATTAATCAAGTGTTTCTATAAACCACATATCATTCAGTTCACACCCAACAGTCTTGAAGTTCAGGCATATGCTTTCCTAGCTGTTTCCATGTGCTCCCAAATGAAGTGAAGGTGACTTCTCCAATCTCAAGATGAGGGCACTACAAGTACAAACCAAGTAACATCCCAACCACTCTCAAGCATCTTTCCTTTTTTGTAGTATTTCCCACTCCATAGCAAACTACAGCACTTACGGTACCTCAGCACTCAAAGATTCCACAGTCCAGTACAACCATTCATAAAAAGAGTAACTTGATCCTTGTGGAAGGAAAGGAGGCACCAACACCCTCTGGGTCTGCAACAACTGTGGCACAGAAGGCCCCAGAAGACAACCCTTGTGAAGGACCCTGAAACCCTGGACCTTTGAGACCACTCTGTACCAATACTGGTTAACTTTCTTTGGGGCCAAGTAACAACAAAAAAAATGTAAGCTCTAAAGACTGCCATTAATAGATTAGAGAAAGAAACAAAGTATTTCTGAGTTTAAGTAACAGCTCCCCCACAAAATCTTTGAAATTTAAACATCTCCTATTGAATCAGTCCAGTCCATGCCCTGCCGACAGCAAGATCTAACAGAGGACATTACCATCTCAATGATGACCCTAGTACAAATAGTCTCAGCAGCATACCAAGCAAATAACTCAGTCGCTCAACCTTAGACACTCACATTCTCTGCACTTGATACAGACACATAAGCTTTCCTTCCCATTCAATGAGGAGAAATAAGCACAGGATTCCTGTGATCCATTCGATCATGCTTCAGACAAGATGCATCACATCATGAAATTGCCAGGTTATCTGCAATCAAAGTCAGGTTTGCTATTCTGCTTTTGTGAAGATAATTCTGAGTAGATGTATCAAGCCTAAATATAACATTGTTTAGATGTTTCCAATAAAAAGCTAATGAACGTCTGGGCCACTGGGCCTGAAGTCTGCTCTTACTCAGGGGTATTCCAAACCTGTTTAAAGTTTTATGGAATAACCCAAAGAAATCTGGGACTGGGCAGTAGAGCTGCTTCTCATTCAGCAGAAAGAAGCTAGATTGAACAGACACAGGATAAATATTACGGACAGAACAAGACTCATTAAAGATTACTCTCCAGTTAACTTCATAGTCCTAAGTTACTCACTCTCACAAAGGTATATGACGCTCCTAACATGTAAGCAAACAACTGAACTACAAATGTAGTCATACTCCCAAAATGATGAATAAATTCCCAGAGCTCTACAATCAATGAAATGTGAAACAACTTGCTCTGGAATTTACCAGAAAAAAAAAAGTCAAATACACTTTTAACTCTAAAGTAGGGTCAAACAGGGAACACAAAAGTTAAATTTTCCTATATTAGGTAATATAGAATATGGCATATTCTTAGGAAAAATAAAAAAAAAAAAGAAAATATTTTATGCTTATTTCCTTTTATTTAATTAATTTCTAGCAGAGTTATTACAATTATCACCAACTAATATATGTGTGGAGTGCTGAATAGGTACATCAAAACTGCTCATCTCATCAAGGCTAGTGTCACCTCCCTGGACTTGTGCAAAGTGTTTGACACTGTCTCACATGACATTCTTGTCTCTAAGTTGGAGAGACATCAATTTGATAGGTGGACCACTCTGTGGATAAAGAACTGGCTGGGTGTCTGCACGCAAAGAGTTGTGCTCAATGGCTCAATGTCCAGCTGGAGACCAGTAATGAGTGGTGTCCCTCAGGGATAACTGTTGAGACCAGGTTTGTTCAACATCTTTGTTGGTGACACAAACAGTGGGATTGAGTGCGCCCTCAGCAAGTTTGCCGATGACACCAAGCTGAGTGGTTCAGTTGGTATGTTGGAGGGAAGGAATGCCATCCAGAGGAAATTTGACACGTTTGTGAGGTGGGCTGATGCCAACCTGATGAAGTTTAACCATGCAAAGTGCAAGGTCGGTCCTACATGTGGGTCGGAGTAATCCCAGGCACAGCTACAGGTTGGGCAGAAAAGGGATTCAGAGCAGCCCTGTGGAGAAGGACTTGGGGGTGCTGGTCAATGAAAAGCGAACATGAGCCTGCAGTGTGTGTTCGCAGCCCAGAAACCCAACCATATCCTGAGCTGCATCAAAAGGAGCATGGCAAGCAGGTTGAGGAAGGTGATCCTGCCCCTCTACTCTGCTCTCGTGAGACCCCACTTGGAGTATTGTGTGCAGTTCTGGTGTCCTCACCATAAAAGGACATGAAACTGTTGGAACAAATCCAGAGGAGGGCCATGAGGATGATCATGGGACCGGAGCACCTCCTGTATGAAGATAGGATGAGAAAGTTGGGGCTGTTCATCCTGGAGAAGAGAAGGCTGCATGGGGACCTCATAGCAGCCTTCCAATATCTGAAGGGGGCCTATAGGGATGCTGGGAAGGGACACTTCATTAGGGCCTGTAGTGATAGGACAAGGGGTAACGGGTTCAAATGTAAACAGGGAAAGTCTAGATTGGGTATGAGGAAGAAATTCCTTACTGTAAGGGTGGTGAGGCACTGGAATTGGTTGCCCAGGGAAGTTATGAATGCTCCATCCCTGGCAGTGTTCAAGGCCGGGTTGGACAGAGCCTTGAGTGGCATGGTTTAGTGGGAGGTGTCCCTGCCCATGGCACAGGGGATTAAACTAGATGATCTTAAGGTCCTCTCCAATCCTAACTGTTCCATGATTCTATGATTTTGTGTGTTAAAACAGAAACCTGCCATTATGCATCGCTTCTCTTTAGTATGGATCTTCATTCAGTCTCAGAAATAGCATTCTGCTCCCCATCACAGGGTCCTCTGACAGCATGCTACCTCTACTACTCATACTTTCTGTCTTTAATGGGTATTAAGGTGCTAGATTCACCAGCTGACTCTGGAACATGGCAGTGAACTGGAGCCTGACAGAGACAGGGCTCATCCAGGGAGCTCACTGAAGCTGAGTATGGCAACCAAAAGAAAAAATAGGTGTTTAGAAATCAGCAGCTCCCATCATGTGATACTTTCCACTTAACAAGGCTCCGGAAACACGTGAATATCATTATGTTACCTAATGGCAACGTCGTGAAGTACAGGACAAACGTTTAAAAGAACTATACAGGAAGTAAGAGGTCATACATAGAAGTTCAAGCATCTCACGACTGTTTTTCTTAATGAGTTATTCATCTCTTCATGAACCGCATGGCAAGACTGGACTCTGATTTGAGATATTGTTCAGCAAGTGACAGGACACATAGGGAAGGTAAAAAACAGCACTCAGATGAGCATACTTGCATCATGAATTTAAGGCAGCAAGTTTCACATGCATCTCAACAGTTTGTGTTTTGCATAATGAGGCATATTATTTCTGTCTGAAATCACCATTGCAGGCAAAAGAGATTAAAGTTAGCCACAAAATTTCCACATATTAAAAGTATTTAAAGATGGAAAAATGGCATTTGGCATATCTAGATGAAGTCTATTATCTACATGCCCATTTAATACTTTTTTAAATGCTATTTCCCTTTAACTATCTTGTTCACAAAATGCATTCATTGCCTGTGATGTCTCTGGAGGGAAAAGCTAAATATTCATCCCATCTGTTTTAAATTCCACATTAGAGAATTTGCAGGAAGCTTAAAACGACTTTGTTGCCTTATAAATATTTAAAGAAAAAATACCATTATATTTAAATTCCCAGAATTATTGTTATTTTATAGTAGTTAAGTTTTAATGTTTCTATGCTAATCTGTTTTGGTCATAAACTTAAGATTTTGGGGCACTGTCAGATCACTATTGCTTCAAGCACAACTTTAAATAGCACCAAAAAGCAGCTACCCAATTCCCACTGTTTGTAAGTGGAACAGAAATTGTATTTATTATAATTACCTTCTACTAAATGGTCTGGTTTGACAAACTAAATTTACTGTAAAAGACATTTTAATAGCTGATGCCCAAACTGTGCTGCTGAGTTGAGAAAATGCAGCAAATACACATGATCAATCACTCCAACTAGCAGTAAAGTCAGAGGCTACAAACCTGCCACATACCTAGTGAAAAAAATGCTTCTAATAACATGCAGTGTCAATGAAATATCTAATACATTTTATGGAGAGCCTTAAAAATTATTTACACCATATAATACAATCCTTCTGTGTACAGAGAGTAGATTTGTTCTCAGAGGAACATTGCATGCCTTTCAAACATTGTGAACTGCTGCACTGAAATTGCTACAAACACCTGTAAGTTAATTCTGCTGTACACCTGCAAGGTGCACGAAACAAAGCCATGAGAAAATGGATTACTGAAAATAGCAATGGTTCATAATATGAATGTATGAAGTCATATATTCTCTTATTTTCTCATTATTCATTATTTTACTGCAGATCTCAAAAGACTTAGATTTTTCTTTTTAGTTAATGAAGAGACAGGTTAAATACCTCAAATATTTGACCCCAAAAAGGTCAAACAGTATCTTTTCCAGCTACCATATTCAATAGTATCTCATGAACCCAGACAAAGAAAGCCATGTGATGTTAACCTTTAAAAATGCTTTTAACTTTTTACTACAGACTTTCAAAATACACTCACTCTTTCATAAAATTATTATACCAGAAATGTACTTAAAACATCTTTTAGGAGATTACATGAAAAAATTTAGCTATTATCATCTACAAATGATACCGACAAAAATGAAAACAGACTTCAAGAAAGGCAACACAATACACAAGATAAAGAAATGAAGGAATGAAAAACAGCAGTTGATAAGAATCTAAGAAATAAAATGGAGATTTGCTAGTAATATTTAATGGTCTCAAGAAACTCAATGCTAGAGGTTGGTATCAAGGCAAGGAAATTCAGCCAAATTATTGAGGGCCATGGCTAGTCTTATGACCATAAACACACACTAGTTGTGTGTGTTAAACTGAAGGAAATCAGATCTTAGGCTTGAAAGTGTTTGCAGAGTGAACACTTAACTTCTCTCTCCTCTCCCACTCACAGTGTACAAACTGGCAAAGGAGTAATTTGTTGAAATGTTAAGATACTCCCCAAAAGAAACATCTATTTACACAAGGAGTCCAAAGAAATTTAGACAGGTTTTGCTTTATAATGAAGTTGAAGTAGTAGGGGAAAGTTTAAAATTAATTTTATTTTTAAATGATAAATTCTAAAATTTAACTTCTTCCCTACACTTATTTTTTGCCTGAAAAAATAACAGTTAAAAAAAATGGCACAGCTCTCCTCATGTGCCAAGTCTCTATTCCAAATGTGAAACAATTACAATTACTGAATAAAGATGTAAACACTAGCACGTCATTAATTAGGCTTCATGGGGAAATTAGGATGCAAAGAATGGTAGCAAGGGAATTGTCCAGACATAGGTTTTACAATGCTGTTGCTGCCCTCCCACAGTAACTTCTAACAAAGTTGACTTCATTCCTTCCACAGTGTGCCTTGCCAGGAAATGGATTTGAATAAAGGGCCCTCATTAGCAATAAAAATTTGGAGGGTGGAAGTGCTGCTTGAACTTTGCATTGCCGGAGTACATGCAAGGAAAAGCACTTTGGTGAACTAATATGTGTCTGCGTGAGGCTGCCAGTCCTACTGCTGGTGTCAGCTGCTGCTCTTGGGTTCTCAAACAGCAACAGAGGAGTAAACTTGTAGGACCCATGCACTGCCACAAAAGTTTTGGATATCAGCCTTCTGTACCAATTGTTGAGCTCACAGTGGGTATTCAGACCTTCCCAACTCCTAGCCATGCTCTGTAATGTGCTCTGGGAAATGCTATGCAAAGGCTGACAGAATCATGCAACAAGTATTAGTGCTAAAACCTTTTTACCTGCTTCTTGTTAGTTTCTGAGAAAAATTTAGCATGCTGATGATTCCTGAATAGGGTGGTTATGGGCAAGAAAACATCTTAACAGTTATTCAGAGTTGTTCCGAAATCTCACGGCTTGTAATCAAGTACCATAAAATATTTATGTAACACCATAAAATATTTATGTTTTAGAACTGACAGCACCATTGACAGCACTAATCTGAAATCGAAGAACATTGTATCTACTTCAAGCAACTTATGGATCAACAGGATTGTAAACTAAGTTTCTGTAACACTACTTTTATTAAGCCATCTTTTATTTACGTTCTCAGGACACAGCTGTACATCTACAACAAGGTGCCTAATATTGTATTTCTCCTCTGCCCTCTCTCTCTTTAAAGTCCTTTCTGTCTCTTAATCTTACTGCTTATTTGTGTCAACAGAATTATTTTCTACGTAGATGGGACCATTTTATAGAGTGTTAAAGAATGCCTTTAGCTTTTACTAATGCATAGAAAATTACAAAGATGACTGAAGCTGGCTTCATAACTAGATCCATTATAGGAAATCTTCATTACAGTGCAGTTCTAAGAACTGAGTTTGAAACAGGACAAGCTCCAAACCTGTCTTCATGAGTCAGTAATCTTTAACAGCTGGAGGGTTCACACGGACCACCCTTCTTGTAACTAACATAGCTACTGTTGTGTGCTGAACAAGAAAGGCAGAACTCAAGATACCTAACATTCAAAAATAATACTGAACCGAGAATGTGTGAACTCATTATGGAAATACCAAACGTGCCAGGGGAGTTCTACACAGGGACTTGTGATCACTCCTTCAGTTCAAATACAGAGAGTTAATGTTATGAACCTGAAGGGTGAGATATAGAAATCTGTTTCTGATTAATGAGGAGGATGGACTCCAATGTTGTTACATTTCATTCACAGAAGGAAGAGACCACTTAAAACCAGTTCCTGGCCTATAGGAAGCTAAAATGTATTTATAGTCAGAATCTAAGGTGCATTGATCCACTAGAATCCTCACATAAAAGCACATTTAAGAAAATACCTGGGGGGCCCTACACACACTGATCACTGCAAAGTAAAATTCTAATGCAGAAAGCATTGTACATTAATGTCTCCCCCTCAATATTTTTCATTTATGTGAAAAATATTCACACGTTAACCCTTTAGGAGTTTTAAAGAGATTAACAGAAGCTAACAGAAAGTAAGTTAAAAAGGAAAGGAGAAAAACTCAACTGACCTACACCTTGTCATTGATTGTAAAAGCCCACTAGAGGACAATATACTGGGCAAGTCTGCTGCACGCATGGGGCTCCGTATTTGTACGTCCTGTGCTTTCTTTCATGTCTTCTCAGGATAAGAGCATTTTCTCTCACCTAAAAATCCTTTGACACCACAAAGACTATGCATGCCACTTACTCCTTCACTGCACAAGGCCACACTTCAGGTAAGTTATGACTTCTCTGTGTTCTGTATTCCTGTTTTCCCTTCAGTGGGCAAGAGCTCAGGGCATTTTTTGCCTCTACTGTCACAATACGAGCTGGAAACTAATATTGTATTTCTCCTCTGCCCTCTCTCTCTTTAAAGTCCTTTCTGTCTCTTAATCTTACTGCTTATTTGTGTCAACAGAATTATTTTCTACGTAGATGGGACCATTTTATAGAGTGTTAAAGAATGCCTTTAGCTTTTACTAATGCATAGAAAATTACAAAGATGACTGAAGCTGGCTTCATAACTAGAGGTGATACACCCCTTTCCTTCTACTGTTTTTTTTTGGTTTTCACCAAAATTAACAGAGTTTCTGTCAACAAATTGTGTTGTTCAGAAGTATCTACCATGTATCCAGAGGACAGTGACAGAAGACAGCTTGGACAGAGCAGGACTTCGGACATTATGAGCTAGAGAAATCCTTCATAGAAATCCTTTGCTGTCTGGATTCCACCTATACTATGTGGACACTATTTATATCACCTGAGGAAAAAATAACTACCTGGTATTAAAAACAAACAAAAACCTCTAGAAAAACAAGAAAAACAAAACCAAAAACAACCCCAAAAACCAAAATCACACAACAGTTTGGTTTTTTGCTTTTAATTTTTCCTTTAGCAAACCCCTGAAAATGTTTAAGAAGGCAGACATAAAACAGCTATGGATACAGTCAGAGTAGGCAGCTAATCATCTGGTAGGAGATGCCATTTCTTTTTATGGCTTATTCCATGGATTGTAACTCAGTGAAACAACAAAGATAAAATAATCACAAGTACAACCACAATGAAGAAAAAACAGTTCAGTCGTGTGCTTGCAAATTTGGTATTTATCTTTTTATCACTACCACCAGCACAAACAGTGCATGTCTTCTGACTAGCCTGAGAGTTCAAATCATAACAAAAGAAAGGAGAACTTTAAAATGTCATTTCAGATAGCCAGAAGAAAACTTTTCTGGTTTTTTAACTCCCTTTATGGCTTTCCTAGCAAACAAAAATAAATCCTCAGCTCGAATGTTTACATTGCATATTATCAAGGGGGAAATGGCTACATAAACACAGGAAACAGCATAACAGGAGAAAAGAACTAATTAAGAAAAAATAGATCAGAATCCAAGTGTACCTATGATTCACAGTATTCTCAATGGTAAGACAGAAAAGTATTTTTTCCCCATGAACAAAAAGGAAATACTACAAAATCAAAGCTTCTTGTCCTGGGGGGGAATCTTCAAGAAGTGAAGGAATCTGAAAGTTTGTGTTGCTTTTTACTCTTTTCCAAAAGCAATACATAATCCGGTAATTTCTGTAACTGTTAAAGATATACCTTAGCAAATAAGCAACAAAGTTTACTTTGCAAAGTCCTTATTTTAAAGCTAAAGTCTCTATCTTAAACCTTCCCAGACACTTTCACTCTGGCTGTTAGATCTACTTAAGAGTCACCCAAATCAGTTCCGTATGTTTTACTTTGTCTCTTTGCTTTTCCAAATCCCAATCTGTAAATTTTGCAGCCAGGCCTGTTTCCCTCCCTGCACAGATGTCAACAAAACCTCTCCAGAGTGGAGTGACTGCACCCCGAAGAGGCCTCCTTGTGAGGTCCATTACGATGTAAAGGGAAAGTTGGAAATCAATGGAAGGATAAATAAACACTTAAATAATCTAAGTAAGAACTTTCTGACTTACTATGAAAAGTAAAACAAATATTTTTCATTAGCACACATTATCCCTCAAGGGATGTCGAGCTGTCAGACTCACCACAGCATTTATTTTAAAAAGCGTCATTTGTCAAAATTCCTAAACTGACTTTATATATTCTTTTCTCAAAAAGAAAAACCACCCAAAAAGCCCGAGTGCAGGTGCCTTCTTCCTAAACAGAAGCTGGAAACACAGAGGCAGACAGACAAGCTGCTCTTTAGCAACAGACTTCTAAAAGAGACCAAGAGTTTGAATGCCCAAATGTCATCTGAACCCAACATAAGAACACCCCAAAATTTTAACTGAAACAAAACCCCTTAAATGGAAGTTTAACAACAAGGAACAAAACTAACCAAATGGATAATCCAACAAAGCAGCCAAGATGCTGGCAGAAATGTTTCCTAGAGCTAGAATTTTGTTTTAAATTTTCTGAATTGCCAGAAATGGTTGTATCTGACGTAGTGGTTCCTTTGTTTCGCGTAATACAAAGTGCTTTTTCTACATTACTTTTTCCAGTACTTGGCTCAGTCACAGTTTGCGCCTTAGACTCTTCTATTTTCCTTGGCAAAGTATTTCACAATGTAACTCATTGTGGGGAAGTTTTTCTGACATACAGCCTAAATTCTCTTCCAATTTCTTCCTGTCAGATGATTGCCTCTCCTCTGCTAGATGATGTAAGCAGCATACACGCTTCCCACACTAAGAAACAAAAGTTCAGCTGATAATGTACAAATGGAGAAGTTAAAATTCCCTCTTTTCAGGAGATCATGCAGAAAAAATGCAAATGAGACTATCTGAAAGAAGCTGTATTGGATCCTCATCTAGTTCTTTCATCAGCTCATTGCTTTTACACTCAACAAGTTCTGAAAATGCCTCAGTCATAGCATGGAGATAAATACACAAACACAGAAGCAGATAAGTTATACATGCATTATCTATATATATGCTTAGCTATTTACAAACTCAAATAATTACTCAAACTGTCAATGCTTAATACAGAATGACAAATACGTGTCATTTTTTCATATGCATATAAAAAATCTAGGCTTGTTATGAATCTATGAGACAAAAATTAGAAAGATGTTCTCTGCCTTTAAACGGCTTTCAACACTGAAGTATTAATATACTTCTGCTACTGTGATTTGATTTGCTTAGAACACTGAAAAGGCTTGTAAATGATGTACAAACTACTTACGTACAATTTACAAAAATATTTTTGACATACTACTAACAGCTTGTATAAATTAGTCAGTGTAAAAGCACAGTCTTTTGTCATTACTGTCATTTGAATATCAATGTTATCAACTACCAAAACTTCATTGCTAGTATAAGCAGACCCAGCAAACCTATCTAATAATTACAGTAGCAAAAATAGTATTAGAAATTAAGCGCTACTAGCCCCATCAGTTTATAAACTGGTTTGGAAACTGGACCAAATTTTAGCAGATAATACAATTACATTATCAGGGCTTTGAAAAGATAACTGTATTCCCAGGATTGATGGTCCCGTAACAGCTTTGACCACTGTTAGGATACTGTGCTAGACTGTAATTTCTTCACCAGCTGGGTTGCAAATGTACCCCTTAATTATTTAACAAGTATGGGGACTACACAGGGACTCATTTATTAGCAGTCACGTAATACCTGCTTGCTGCTCTGGTTAAGCAGAGAGGTATGGTTGTGCTGGTAGCACACCTGGCCCTGCAGTCGCTACCAATGACCAATCTGTCTTACCTTCCAGTATGAAAATTAATTTTCATCTTCATAGATACTGCAGGTCTCCACGGGTCAATTCCAGTAACTGCAAAAGTGAGGTTAACAGCTACTAACCTCTATTACCTATCACTATCAGGAAATCGCTTTGCATTATATTGTGCAGCTGCTGTGAAAAACAAAAAAAAAACACTGAGAAAGGGAGTCTGATAGCTAAATGCTTTGTTTACGTAGCATGCTTGGTTCTTGATACAAACAATCTACTATTTGTTAACTCTCTAGGACCAACAAAGTCAACCCCCCAAAAAAAACAACCCTCCAGAATCACAGAATGGTTTAGGTTGAAAGGGACCTTAAAATTCCTCTAGTTCCAACCTCTCTGCCACCTCCCACTAGTCTAGTTTGCTCCAAGCCCCATCCAGCCTGGTCTTGAACACTGCCATGGATGGTGCAGTCACAGATTCTCTGGGCAACTTGTGCCATCATGGCTAAAAATAAAAATTAAAAAATAAACAAAAGGAGAAAGCTGGTGCTGAGGAAACCAGCTATTTGAAGAGATGAATGTAATTAGAAGTTGTATTTTGTTTTAACAAAACATTATTTCATGAATGAACATGTCCAGGCATAATGCCAAAATCAGACCGAGCTGTTTGTAGTGGTACTATGCCCAGGAACTGTTAACTCCAAGATTGGATGTATGCATCCTTTCAGGAAATATAAGCACATGCATGAACATTTAAGATACTTCTTAAGAAAGGTAGCTTAGCCATAGATCTGAACTATTCAGAGATAAATGAACTTTTATATGTATATGATCCATAGAAAAATATTTTGATATGTCCATACTATTGACAGAATTAACTCGTTCTGTGTACAGCACTCTGGTACCTCAACCAAAATTTAGAGTACATTTGAAACATGCAATGCAGCTTTCAGGGTAGTTCCTCACAACCACAGGAAAACATTCTGATGTTTCTTTAAAAATTCAGCATGATGATAAAAAAACCAATATGAAAATACAATAGATGAAGTTATAAAAAAATTAAATTGATTTCATACTGTGAAATACTATTTTATAGCTACATACATGCAAAGCTTTACTGATAGCTAACACACAGAGCCTCAAATGCTGAAGAACTATGATTTAAAAGGTTCTGCCAAAGTGGTGAACGTTCAAAATGAGCCTGCTGGGAATAGCCCACAAAATGAAGAAGGGGTGCAGGACACAGGATGACATATGTCATAAAAAGACATTTAGAGCAAAAGGGCTAGAAGTAGTATCAGATACAGGTTTCTCAGTCTTGTTTCTGCTCTAATGCAAATATGACCAACATAAATCAATTTAGCTCTCATTTAGCTTGTAAAAAGGTCTCAACATAGTGTAAGAGCCAGCTTAGGGGGAGAAAAAGGTCTGGCATGGTTTCTTTAGAGGTAGCCTTTTACTGAAGGTCAGGTATCCAAAGAAGCAGTTCCCACAATAATCTGTAACGCTACCAGTCTCCATGGCCCCATCATTCAAAACCTGCAGGACTACACGACATGGCGTCCAGATTTCTGCTATGATTTTCTTTTACCATCAGAAAAAAACCCAGACTCTTTCCTTGACCACAACTAGTTGTAACAGCAGGGCTTCAACAAGTAATGCACCAAGAGCTAGATTTGCAAGCATTTATTTGGGTGGTCATGCCACCTGAAGCAGAGTTTGCTGATCTCACATTGCTTCTTCATGCTCTCTTTCACTTGCTCCTTTTCCCTCTGTTGTGATGCTGAAAAAATCTGCGGCCACCTTGCTGAAAAATAACCACTAAAAACCTGTTTCTTTTGCTTTGCTTTTATAGCCACATAAGTTTTCTGAAGTGGGCACATAGCAAACTGGCACTGCTGCCAAAAAACCCAAACAAAACAGTTAATCTTTTTCAGTCTTAATTCAAAGTAAAAGCATTTGCTTGGGAAGATGCATTCAAGAATGCTTGTCAAAGTAACAGTAACTGGAGCTCCTAAAGACATTTGACCAGAATAATAAAGCAGTCTAAGTGTTCCACAAACCTTAAGACAACATGCTAATGAGAACACTTGAAATAAAACATCTCTGTGTGCAACTCAGCTACAGCCCATGTAGATTACACAGGTTCCCTAAGGGAGAATATCTTGGTTTCTTGTGAAAAGGTGGGGGTTCTTTTGGGTGGTGCTGTTTGTTTTAAACAAAGGCATCTTTGTTCCTCGATACCCTTTGGTACTTAAAGTGCTTGTGTTGTTATCTGTTTTTAATCACATTGCCTAAGATACTGGATAAAAACAACAAATATAGGGTTTCAAGATATTTCAGAGATCAGACTAACTGAATTAATAAAAATAAATTGTCTGTAGGAATGAAGTACTGTTCCTCATACTACTGGGAAAAGTGCAGATAAATTCAGAATCCATTAAAGAAAAAAAATAAGAAAGTTGTCAGGTAACAGCATGGTCTGACATTATTACAGGCTAGTAATGGGCACAGCACATACTCACTGCTACCAACAACTCCATTCCCTCCAACTGCAGTCACAGAATAAGTGCATAGAACTTCAAGGCTGTAAAGTTGGCTGATCCAGAAAAACTCATGTCCCTTCAAAACAGTCCTTTAGAAGTGCAAACATCCTTCTCTTTTTCTGTCAACAGTCATCTGAGAAGTTGCTTGGTTAGTGACTGTGTGGAAAGCCAAAGCTCCTACAAGCTGAAATGGCAATTACCTGCATTTCTGTGAAGACCAAAACATCATTAAAATAAATTCTTTCCAGAATGCTACTCAATGAATGTCTCAAAAAACTTAGGGAAGTTACTGTCCTGCAATGCAATATCACATGCATTGAAACACAGGGAACATGGAGTGAGTATATGAAATCAAGAACAAATTAGATTAATAAAATGAAGTAGCATGTGGCCTTCCAACTAACTCGTTGTTTTGCACTATTACTGAAGGGAAGATTTCACCTCTCTGTCTCTTGATGATACTCTTCAAAACTGAGGAATGGCAAGCAACCCCAGTTTATGAATTCCTAACTAAAAAGTGCTGCAAAGTAAAGCAAAATTTTTCAGAAAGTTGGCATGTGTTGCTGTTTTACTGCCTGGTTTTCACCAACCACTTCCTATTCTGACTGTACTCACTGCTGATTAGTCAATCAAGGACTGCAAGGAATGTTACTAAGGCACCAAGCCAGCTCCCCAGGACACTGTAAAAATCATGGGACTGTTTAGAGCAAGCTGTTAAATCTTTTAATAAAATACTTCATAGACCAATGATTAAAGACTCCCTGTAATTTTATACTGTAATACAGAGCGAGCATCCTAGCACTTTCCTTGTCAGGTATCCATACAGAGGTAAATGCAAATACAAGCATCCCAAACATATATATAGCAGGAGAAACTGTAACAGTGAATCAATTACATTAATCTGCATTGTAGTACTCCTGCAACACACACTGTATCTTCTTCATTTTGGACGAATGGATTTAATTCATTTCCATTCTCTGCAGAAAACTGAAAAGCAAATTCTACAAGGACGCTAATTCTGAAATCCTTCTTAGTAAGACTTGTAAACTGTTTATATAAGATTTTATAGGTACCTGAATGTTAAGAAGTATTGTAAACAAGAAGCAGAGCTAGTGAAGCCCTTTACCTCCACTCCCCTTTCCTTTCCTCTTGAATAATCGTCCCAGGTCCTACTCAGAGTCTCTTGGCCCCATCACAACAGACAAGTCCTCCCTGCTTGATGCCAGCTAACCAGCCTACACAAACAGCTGGGATCAGTGTGACAGATCTACACCTTCACACCTCTGACTAAAACTATTTTCTACAAGAAAATAACTGTCACAATTCCATTCTATGACAGCTATCTTGGAAAATAGCAAAGATTGTCTCTAAAAATAGATTGCTTTTTTCCTCAACTGGTACATTTACAAGGCAACAGAATTATCTGGCAACAAGCTGAGCAGCACGGGGTGCGAAAGACCTCGTATATGCTACAGTTCTTCACTGTGGACATTCATGCCAACAGGAAACAATTTACATTTTCAAGGATAAAGAAAAAGC
>JANRGW010029152.1:42833-107620 GCA_024733675.1 Psilopsiagon aymara
GTATATGCTACAGTTCTTCACTGTGGACATTCATGCCAACAGGAAACAATTTACATTTTCAAGGATAAAGAAAAAGCACAAAGAAAAGAGAAAGCTGCTGAGAAAGACAGTGCAAAATATGAATAGTAGGTTCTCTGTTGACTTCATCATCATAAACCTCTGAATATATTCTGCATTAATGGCATTACTTTGTCATATCAAAATGATTCTACAGGTACTCTGTGCAATATTAAAGAAAACAGGGACATATATTTTCATCTCAGATGTCAACAGGTATTGACACACGTGAGGTGAGACACACTAGCTGCAACTAGTTTCCAGTGAGATCAGTTTGACCTTTAAAATATTATAATTATTACAATTATGACATGGATGACTTCAGGTTTTTTCTTCATTTCCACAATAACAATGGAACAAATGATTTTAAAGAATTAAAATTATTAAAGAAATTAGAACTATACTTTAAACAAATTAGGAATGTATCAAGGGTAAAAGTAACACTAAGAGCTTCATATGCATTTCTAGACATTACTATCTGAGAAAATTACGGAAGCTGATGCAGTGTCATCTGGAAAAGCCAGCTGTACTGAAATAATCTACAATATTATCTTCAAATTGGCCTAGTATGTGCTTTTTATTTAGGGAAAGTTCAGGAATGTCTATGCATACATACAGATGTTAGATGTTAAACTACATTAATGATAACAGAATGTGAGCTATTTACTTTTATTACTCTGTTTTGTTTTTTTAATTGAGCACAAATGCTAAGAAACATTCCCTGAACACGTATATTTTTGTACTTGAGGGGTGCAGCGAAAGATAGCAAACAGGATTCCTTCTAGCACAAGACACAGCAAGAGGGAAAGCTGCATTGCAAGTTCTCCCTCAACAAGAACACAGCAAAGGATCATGTTGCAGATGTGCTCTCTAGGAAGCCTGCCTGAGAGAATATGCCTATCACTTCTGTATTTCATTTATCAGTTACTAGCGGTCACAGATACATCTATAGGCGCAGCTCTAATATCTTTTTGACAGCAATTATATCAAAGAAATTACCATCTTCTTGATAGTAATTCTATCCCAGAGGGCCATCATTTTCCTTTGGTGCACTGAAATGAGGGGAAGGAGCTGACAAAAGTCAAGGGCCAAAGGAATTGTTTTTCCAGCTGAATCACTTCTCCACCTATATTCACTACACAGTCACACAAACACTTGTACCAACACAACAGGGAACACTGGGTATTTTCTTAGAGGGTCCAAGAAATACTCTATAAATACGCAATTAATACGAATACAAAAACATTCCAACAGTCTTCTAGGTGCCAGTGAACTCCATGAACTACCTCCTAGTTTTTACACTGACAACAGATGAGGCACATATCTGGTTCCGAAAACCATTTATTAGCTGAAATTTTCTGTAGCACAGTACCTCCGACCATTCCAGAGCTAAAACACAGCAGAAAATCTTACACTGCTCCAGACTACATCCTCTCTCCTGCAACAACTTCCAAGGGCAACACGCAAAAGCCTCCACAAAATAGTATTACGTATTCTAAAAATGAGAATTCATATTATATTATGTGAGGTAATGAAAAAACTTATTTTTCTCCATAAGAGATAAATGGAAAAATAAGCAAAATTGTTCTATAAATTAAAATAAATGGAATAAATTAGCAGTAAATTGCCAGTAAATTACATTTTGAGCATGTACTTAAGCTCGACAATATCTGAGAAGTTCCAGTTTCTCTTTACAGACTCCATAATGTGAGTCCAAATTGGAGAAATGTAGATGACTCGTGTACATGCAACTATATGTTACGTAAATTTCACTTGAACAGGCAAAACTTAACTCTTTTCACAGTTTGGGATCTGAGACAAATTCCAGGAGGATGAAAAGGAAGCAGGAAGACAGTGAAGCCGAACATACTCTGCTAAGTTCTCCAACACCGAGAAGCATCCATGGCTTGTCCAAAGACTTCCAGGAACAATTTACAGTACAAAGGGATGAAGCAGCAACAACCAAGCTTTGCACTCTGAGGCACATCTTTCCTCCAGTGTTGCAGATTTGGTTTTCTTCTAGAAAGGTAACTACCCTTTTAAGCATTTTGAAGTAGGTGTTTTACCAAAGAAGTCCTTTTGATCCCTACGTCTCTTACCTTCTAGGTAAAACAAGACTGCTGCTGATGCATTGCCCAACTCAGCAGACCTTTCCAGGCAACTTTGAAGTATGAAAAAATTTTGCTGGTGGGGACATAAAGATCTGTCATTGATACCTCTGCCCTGCATATAGAATAAATTCCCTAGTGATGCACTCAATAACAGGAGAACAAAGCATGAGGTGCTTTTTCTTTTGTCTTTTTCACTCATTTCTCATGGTATTTGCAAATGATGCAGATCAGGAAGTGGACCAGAAGTATGACAGAAATGTTTAGTTCTATTTGAGGTAAGACTTGAGATGTTTTTTCTGGGTAGTTCTGAAGGAAGCAGGGCTGACAATTGTATAAGGGGGAAAAAAAAAAAAAAAAAGAAAAAAAGAAAGAAGCATCTAATTTCAAGGGCTGAAGTATTAACCTGTTGTTGAGGACTAGTGGGTCTGACCTACCAA
Source organism: Psilopsiagon aymara (assembly GCA_024733675.1). Taxonomy (NCBI): domain Eukaryota; kingdom Metazoa; phylum Chordata; class Aves; order Psittaciformes; family Psittacidae; genus Psilopsiagon; species Psilopsiagon aymara. Next base: position 45,439 of record JANRGW010029152.1, read on the forward strand.
AAATTTTAAAGGGTGTTGTGATGTGTCATTGCAATTAATGAATCCCAGCCCCCCAAATAACATTGACTAAATTAATTTGAAGTAAAGGTACTTAAAGAGCCCTCCTTGAAGGCAGCCTCTTCTCGTCCTGAACTTCCAGCTGTCTAGCCTTCCTTGTTGCGGATCTCTTTATCTTTTCTAGTCAACATAATGCTTTCAGACCAGAAATGCGTAAAGTATTCAAAAGGGGGGTTCACCAGAAAGGCAGGTGATTTGTTTTCCACAATTTTCCCAATTTCTAAAATTTAGCTTGACTGCCAGCAGACATTAAGCTGACAGTCAAAAAACAAACCCATAGACTACCCTCATAGAACAGTTTGGGTTGGAAGGGATCTTTAAAGGCCGTCTAGTCCAACCCCCCTGCAATGAGCAGGGACATGGTCCAGATCAGGTTACCCAGAACCACATCCAGCCTGGCGTGGAGTATCTCCAAGGATGGCTCATCTACCACCTCTCTGGACAACTCCATGTTTCCTTAGTTTTCATAATTCCATTGACTAAAGACTGTTCCTTGTTCAACAGAAAGCTCATTTACTTAGCAAATAGGTATTTCCAAGTTACTAGTTTGATGCAAAAAAATCAGGAAGTCTTTTCAAAGAAACTATTTAACAATACAATACATGCTTCCCTAATTGATCTGGAGGATATGTGCAGATCATCTTAAGTGTAAGGAAAAAAACCCCAACACCCCAAAACCAACTTTAAGGTGCTTTTAAATTAATTTAAAACAACAAAAATGGGGGGTCCACACAAACAAAAAAATCAACCCTAAGAAAAGCTGACCCTAATCACAACGAGAAGAAACACTCTTATTTGTGGTGGTGCCCCTTCAATTGCAGAAATATGCTTTCAGAGTCTCCCTGAAGGCAGGTTCCTACCAAAGAGATTCATTTAAATGAAAAAACCTGTTATGAAAGGTGAAAAGCACCGAAAACAGTTACCAAATATATAAAACCACCATTATAAACTACTTTTGTCATTTTAAGAGAAAGCCTATGTGAAACAAAATGACATTTGCAAGCTCTGCAGTTTGAGGGTGCTAATGTAAATGGTTCCATACTATATCCCTTTCATAAACTGAGTAGTAAGCAGTACCTGTGGATAAAAGTCTGCTTATTCTTCAGATGGAATCTGTAACCCACCTCACATTATAGGGAAAAGGTTAATTCTGCTCAACAACATGCTGTGTTCTTCGGTATTTGATTTTATGTGCCATTCCATGGATAGCTGGTTTTTCATTTATTTTTCTTCAAGTGAAGCCTTTGAAACTTGAATATTTTGATGCTATCCCTGGAAGCAGATAGCATCAGACCCCTTGTGTGAGGGCAAATACGAAAGAGAACATCCAGTTAATACAAAAGAAGTCCACAACAATAAGATACTCTCTTAAGTATGACGATTATGAGATAGAAAGGGGCAGATATTAGAAAGAAAAATATTCATTGAGCATAGCACACAACTATGCACTTCAGAAGTTTTGTACTATCATATAAAGTATTTAATATTGATCAGGAATTTGAAGTAACCAAACACATCTCACTGATTCACAATGCCAGACAGAAAAGCCCTAAGACCATTCATGACTTGCCAGCCACTCATAAAAACTTGGGTAAGTAGCAAGGAATGTAAATGTTAAGACACCTGATTCAGTTTGGGATTTAGAAAACTTTCAAACTAATCAGGGAGCTACACTCAAAACAACACATTCAGTGCTTCAAATCGATAGGGAATCTTAAGAAAGAGGAAACCAGCAGCATGAACCAATTCATCTACTCTTACGTCAACACAGCATAATACTATGAAAGGAAAAGGAACTAGTGCTTTATATCACTCCCAGCACATTTCTGTTTGTTATGAAGTTTACTAACAATATCAAATGAATAGGAAACATAAATAATGCATGAATCTCTAAATAAAATAGCATATCACCGATTTAACAGAAACAATGTAAATTCAGCAAGAACGGAAGGAAATTATTTCAAGTAAGTTCCCTTGATATAGATCCAAATATTAACATGAAATTAAATTTTAGCATCCCTATTGTTCCCTAATAATCACTGAGAAATAGAGGTCTTTATTTTGCATTACCTGGTGGGTTGTTCCTGAAGTCATTGGAAGGGCAATGAGGATGAACTGACTTTTTATCCTATTTGTGCTACTTGTAAACCCAAAAATCAGAGCTGCTTGGTTCAGTTCTTTTAATGCACCATTGACCAACAGCATCATCAAATGACATATCAAACATGAGGCTGTATATCATAAAAAAGATGTCTTATGAGTTACTTTCTCCTTTATTTGCTTTTTAAGGGTAAATGTTTGGTGCATGGCCCTTGTTTTTTTTCTAGAATTTTTTTTAGCATCAGGAAATAAAAGACAGGATAAAAGAAACTGACTTTCATTAATTGCCATATTATTACCGCTGCCAATAGTAATGGCTGCAAAGCTTTAGACAACAGAACATTTATTTACGTGAAACACAGTTTTATTTAACCTTACACTGCAGTGTTTTTTCTAGTAATACTGTTCATAACTTGTTTCATTAGCTGCTTCTAAAGAAAACAAAACTCAGTTCCTTTTGGTTCTTCATGCAAGCACAGAAGACTTGCTAAGCACTTCTCAAACTATTCCCTTGGAAAGACATAATTTATACATTTAGTGGGCGAGCACTCCAACAATCTCTGTGCTCATCAAAACAATAATAGCAATTATGAAGAATTTAGTAAGCATCAGATGAGAAATAAATTGGTGATATTAATATATACTTTCCACATGAAAATTTCATTCATACACTTCTACATAAGCTCATAAATTAGTAATAAAAAAATCAAGGCAGGGAAATAAGACCATTAGATCAATCTGCCATTCCATACAGGATGTGCTGATATAACACTGTCTTTTACTATCACACACTTCAAAAGTCAAAAGGAAGTTGTAAATGGTACGATGAAGCATACCCATAAGCAGTCTCAAGTAGGTATTTTTCTCTAAGCTGACCACAAAATATCAAAAAGATTTTTTTTATAAAAAGTTAAAAACCCAAAACCAAACCAAAACACCAACACCTTTTCCAAGCAAAGGAAATAAAAATCTTAAAGACCTGCGTGCCCTGTCTCAAGCTTTCCCATCAGCTCAGAAATTTTTCTAAAACTATCACTAATCTGTAAACTGGTTGGCTTGAAGTGCTGCCAGCAGAGAAATCAAAGATGATCAAATGAGAAAAAAAAACTTTTGAAGACTTCACAGTTAAATCACAAATTTGTCAAGCAGAAAACCCTTATTACTAGCAATCTGTTCAGCATATAGCATGGCACACTGATCCTCGCAAGGACCTCTGGTTTCTACGATGGCACACAGAGCACTGGAGAATAAAATCCAAGCATCTTTGACAAAAGTGATACTTTAATAGCTTAATTCCAATGATAATTAAATAAATTCCACAAACAGGCAGATCAAAATTTTTAAAGGCAGAAAAATCTTAAAGTTTGCTGATTTTTTCTTATTCAAAGGTTGCTACTATGATAACTGGGTGTCCTCAATGATCTCAGCATGAGCATTCAGCCTGAAGAGTAAACATACTGGATTTATTTCAAACTTAGTAAAAAGCTGGGTGCAAAGGACTTCCCATCAAGAGTAGCTTCTCCACACATGAATACTATTTCCCACTTTGTTTATGATGATTTGATGGTTGAATTCTACTGAACTTACAGCCATACCCAAAATATTTTTCCGTGAGACTGAAATCTCACCCAAGACTCTGACTCTGCATAACAGCTCAGTGTATTGGTTTTGCATGGCAAGATTTTGGTAACGGGGTTACAGAGGTGGCTTCTGTGAGAAGCTGCTAGAAGTTTCCCAATGTCCGATGGAGTCAGTTCCAGCTGGCTCCAAGACAGACCCACCACTGGCCAAGGGTGAGACTGGTCTTTTTTCACTGAATAAAATTTATGGGTTTTCCCCATTTTACTCTAATGGTCTCCTACAACATACAAAGTAAAACATTACATGGGAAGGTCAAATTATAAATCACGGAGAGACCAGAAACTTTTAAGAGTAAAAAAAGGGATTGACACCTCTGAGTAAGAAGAAAAAAAAAAAAGAAATTACACATACATATTATGAAAGATTAATCAGTTTGAAAAATAAAACATTCACCTATCCATTGTTTTTCCTTTTTCTAACAGTTAGCTCACAATAACCTTTAACCTAAACTGGAAAGCTGTTAGTTTCAAAACTTGTTTAGCTAAGTAATTACCAAGTTGTCTGGTAAACATCTTTAAGGTGGTACTGAACAGTCACCTCACTCCACCTACCAGGAAAAAGTGTTTAGCATGAAGGAAAAAGATTTGCACTTTTATAGGTTTAGGTGATATTAACTATGCAACTGCACCATATAAATAGTTACGAAGTTACCACATTAAATATGTAACCAATTCCATGGTTATTTACTCCTAGGAATAAGAGAACCTCACATTCCAGCCTCTTCCTGGACTAATGTTTGCTCCAATCTGAGTCAGAAAATCCTTCTCCTCACCTCCTAAGCATCCGTAAGAGCAAGGAAAACCAGGACAGACATCATCATTATTGAATGGCTGAGAGCTAGTTAAATTTTCACCATTTTTAAAAATCCCCTCCTGAGGTTAATCCTAACACCTCAACTTCTTCATTCATTATTGACTTCCAAGGAAGAAAAAAGAAAACTAGTTTCATTGCTTAAGTGGATTTTTTACAAAATACATGCACAAGAAGACACCTATAATTTCTTTAACAAAGCTACATCTGTAGATTCTTCTGTATGGAAACAAAGGGAGTAATACCATAATAACAAATCTGACAAGTCCAATCTAATGCATTCTGCAAGATTTCTCAGGGGTGATGAATATGCTTTCTCTTACCACTTATTTATCATACTCTTGGATTTCTAGGATATATTCACAGAATGACACTGGAATAAGAGTATTTCAGTAAACAAAAATACCGACATTTCCACTGCACGCTCTTTGTTTACAGTTTATTTTATTGCTGTGCCTTGTGACTAACAGGGTATGATGGGTGGAAGGAAAGGTACAGCAGCAGTCAAATGTTACTTTGAGATGGGGAGTGAAGAAAGAGTTTTCAAATCAATGCAAAAAGCATTCAGCAGAAAACCGCATTAAAAATTGCCACAGTCTGTGGTAGCACATTTCTGCCTTTGCAGAATTCCAAGCGATTCTTATGAAATACTTAACATCTACTACAAAAATAGGAAAAAAAAAGAATAGCACTTCAGGAGGAATAAAGTGTACTATTTTATACAAAAAGAGGTCCAATGCAACATAACATTGCCAGCACACTTACCAGTCGTCTCCTCTCCTCTTCAACAGCAATCAGAAGCCGAGCAAACTCTTTCAGTGACTGAGCTGAAAAGAAAACAAAAAACTCAGTGTCCAGGTCAGAACTGTATTTTAAGACCAGAGGAGACCGTTATCTGGATTTAAGCTGTACTGATAAGATACTGTTCTTATATAGGACTTCACTGAAAACAGTATTCATTAAATAAGGCCCAGACTGAAGCAAGCAGCAGGTCAAGAGCATATAAAAAACAAAGGGAAAGAACCTGAATGTTAAGTCACGTGTATTTAAAAAACAAATTTTTAATCAGAATATGGCAAACTGATTTTCCAGAAATGTGCAAAGATCAGTTTCAAAGCAAAGAATTCAACAATCAGCAGCAAGCTTTACTTTAGCACTAGGAGCAGAAGGAAGCCAAAAAGAAAATACCGAGTTATTCATATTAAAGCGCAGCAACAAATATTTGGAAGAACTATGCAGAACATTCAGGTAAGAATTTGAAAATCAACACTGTAGGAGAAATGCGTTATTTATGCCAAGTGTTTAGGTTCAGCACCTCTTTGGCTTTATGTTTTACAAGGACAAACTCTCAGGCGATAAGAACAGATGACTGATTTATTAGCAAGCTTTGAATTCCGTTACAACTGTGAGAGTCTTTGCTAAAAACTGCCTTCAAATATACGTCAAAGGGCTATAGCAGATGTCAAGCGAAACATAATAAAAGTATTAACCCATAAAAGAGGGGAAGAAAGGGGAAAACATTAAAAACTATTAAGGCTTCATTCTCATATAAGCAAGTGGTGCAAATCTCTCTATAAAAATCTATCTTTCTCTTTATATTACTTTCTCAAGGACATATGGGTTATTCAGAATTCAGCATAAGAGCTCCACGGTCAAAAATGCCACAGCAGAATCATGTGAAGACAGCTAAGTAGCTTTTTACACTTTCTTCTGATGCATCTAGCAGCAATTGCTGCCAATGTCAGGATGCTGAATTTCACAGTTTAAGGCTCTCATCTCAAAATGCAGATTCATAAATCCTACAGCTTCTCACAACAAACTTGATGCAACCTAAATTATCTTTCCAAGAGGAAAAAAAAATAATCAAGGAAGCACAACTTGCAGAATTTCTCAAAAGAACAGCTTGGAAAAATCTCCCCAGTTAAATAGCACACACAGCTGAGGGCATGCTAACAGAACTCTCATCCTCTTGGCTATTTTTCCATATTCTTCACTGTTTTTCCAGAATGTGACAGCCTCCAATAATACAGCTTCATCTTCTACCAACTGCCTGGAAATTTTTAACAAAATAAGCACATTTTCTAGAAGATCTGCTATGTTCCAATACCTTCTAAGAGGGAACCAGTATCTGGCTTGCCTTAACTGCCTTATCTGCATTCATGAATTGCTACTTCGGTTTTGGACCATACTCAAATAATTTTTATCCTTTGTCTCATCTGGACCTTGCAGAAGTCACCCTTGCATTCTTCTTGCTCTCTTTTAACTTTCACAGCTGAATAACATTTCAATGTTTGTTCCAACTTCTATGTTTTCCAACTGCAATTCTATACCTGCTTACCCCAGCTATAAGTCAATCTTTGCTGACAAATTCTTTTTTCCTCATTATCACTCAAGAGTCCAAATACACCTGGTAACTTATATGTCCATCCAGTTCGGTCTTGAGCCTTTTCCTTTAATATTTTTCCCTAAGAACACAAAAATTAGAAAATCTTGCCACTTTTAAGTAAAAGAAATTCTAGGCCTCCTGCACAAACTTCTGAATTCTTTGACTCGGGCTCAACAGGTGAGCCTTTCAGTTACTTACCAGCTCAGCCTTTATCAGTTACAGCTTGATAATCAAGAACATAGTTCACTGTCCTCTGAATTAACTCAGTCTCTTACAATCAGTTTATAATGTCCCATCAGTCAAAATCAGATAAAGAAATGCTTAATTTACCTGATAAGAAATCTGTTGAGCATTACATTCAGGAATAATTATGTACCCATTACAAAGCCCTAAAAACTAACTAAACAATGAACCCAACTATTTCATATTTTCACACTGATATTCCCCAAATTTAACAACTATCCTTACTTGTTGAAACCAGGACAGAGCCAGCTCATCTCCTGCACAGGTAGCAGATTGATTCTTTACCCACCATTAAGAAAATATTAATCTTTTCAAATAAACTAGATAAACACATCGTTTGAATTTTATTACCTATTCAGGGAATTAGGATGCACTTCAGAGAAACAGCTGACTTTGTAGTAAAGCCAGCAAGAGAAACAGTTTCCAGATTATTTCAGTGAAATAAGTGGTGATTTATAATTGCAAGATGTATTACTGAAGTCACACATTAGAACTCCATTCCTTCTCCTCTTCTTCACTTTTTTTACTGTGAAGTCACTCACAATAACAGAAAAATTTCAAATTTCAAATAGAAATGATCATACTAAGCACCGTCATACCAGATACAAGCCTATTGAAATTTCAGTTTTCCCTACCCACATCAAGCCTTGTGGTCCTCTTCACTTTGGTTCCTGATCACATCATTAAAACCATCCTTAATACAACAAAGACTCATGATTTTTTTTTCTTCATCATCTGCAACGAGAAAGTTAGCACTTCACACATTTCAGCAACCGAGCACAAACAGTGCTACTTCCTAGCCACAAAGTATGGACAGGACTGAATCTAAATCAAATGGAAAGGGTGTGAGAGTGGCAGGCAAAAGCAACACAGCTGTGGAAAAAAACCCAAATCCTCTCTGGTCAGGCAATATTCAGTATTTTAGGAGCAAAGAGATAATAACAAAGAAAAGCAAGAATCAGAAACCTCACAGAAGGATGGCAAGGAACTGTGAGAAGGAGGAAAGAACAATCCAGTAACAGTAGCTTCTGATAAATCTTTCTAGCTTCAAGGCAGAAAAAGAAATTTTTAGTTTCAAAGTCGAAATTTTTGCTTAGGATTTAAATAAATCCAAGACAGAAAGAGGAAAAAAGTTTTAAAATGGAATTTGCAAATCAAGAATTTCCTCAGCATTTAGCTCTAATACAAAAGTATATCACATATACAGTGCCTCAGCCAAAGATAAAGAAGATGTCTCCATCTTCTCTTCCCCATGGTTTCAACTTTGCTGGATTATAATGCCAAAGTTTCAATAAGAACACAAAACCTACACTCTAACCACTGAGATAAACAGTTCCCCCGATCCTAGAGACACCTTCATTGCACAGACACTGCAATCCTGACTGCGCCTCCACTGTTCCATGCCTAACACCCACCACATCCATCCTTTTTGCAACAGCAGATGCCCACAACGCCATGGACCATCTTTTCTGATCTCAGGAGGTTCACAGGAAGAACAAGTGAATCATGTAGTTCAGACCATAAGCAAGGATGCACACTCAGTACACGTGCAGAGCTCAGCAACACTGATGTCTCTGGTGACCCCAGTGGTTATTCTGCCCTTGCAAGGGCATCATATAACATCAAAGAAACACTTCATCACCACCAGCTCTCCTACACCACCAATGAGTAGTGCAGAACTTCTGAAGCCTTTGTGTTATTACACCCTTCTTCCCATACAACCCCCACTCAGTGTGACCTCATTAAAAGCCAGGGTCTGTCCCTAGAGAACTCCATCTCTGTGGGACGCTGTAGCGGGGCTGGTGCCGAAGTCCAAGCAAGGCAGCCTGTGCTCCTCTTTTCCCAGTGTACACTTTTCCCTTCTTCCTCCCCTCTTTTCCCACAGCCCAGCTCCGGCCGCAGAGCAGTGACAGCTCTGCCTCACTTGGGGCCTGGGCTTGAAGGACAGATGGGTACATAGTTTTGCACAGTTAAAAGACAGAAGACGCAGAAATCAGAAACATTTGTGTCAGATGTGCCCCCCTGCTCTGTCAGGAAGCCCAGGAATTACACACAGCCCTCACAATCTTTTCTTACTAAAACTGCAACAACATTTTTTTCCCCTCCCCTTCTTTTCAATCAGGATACAGAAAGAAAAATTAAAGTGAACTTTCTAAATACAAAAGGGGGCGAGGGAAGGAAAAGTCAAGTATTTTACAAGCGGAAATGTCATGGGAATGTGCTGATAAGAAGCAAATTCTGAAAATGTAGCAATAATATTAAGTACAGTATGAAACCTAACTTACATTAAATACAATGGTGCTCTTAATTATTTTCAAGAAGCATGATTGTTACTGATAAGCCATTAAGTAATACGAAGTCATGCCTTAATACATTATTCCAAGCCATTGGGAGATACTAGCTTACAAAATCCAAATGGTTTTACAGTCTGCTTTTTAATTAAGGGCTATTCACAGGAGTTGCAAGATACTCTTGGCATCATGATGGAACTGATGTCTGTAACAAGCAATGCCCAACAAGCAAAAACAATGGTATATGTACCCAGCTGTATTTTTGTAGTCTCATCCATCACAATTAAAGCAAGTCACCAGCTCTTTTCTCTGGAGTGTTCCCAACCCAGCAACAATTTGCTGCAAAATTTCCCTAATTTAGAAGAAACAGCTTCCAGTATTTAAAACAACAAACTAAACACCCTTTTTAAGTGAAATCTTTTGAATCATTTGCTTTGCTAGGAAGAAAATATTTCAAACATATGGTATAGCTCCACAAACAACTAAAAAAACCCTCATTTAGCTGAAATTCTATGATGCATTATTATTATTAATATTCTGCCTCATTTATGCTCTAGAATTCTGTTTTACTGCACTGAAGTCAACCCAGTGGTTGAAAGGCAAAAAACATTTGCTTACTAGAATCACAGAATGGCTTGGGCTGGAACCCCCCTGTCTTGGGCAGGGACACATTACACTCAAGACCATGTTACCTGAGGCTCTGTCCAACTTGGCCTTGAACACTGCCAGGGATGGAGCATTCACAATTGCTTTGGGCAAACTGTGCCAGAGCCTCACTGCCCTTACATTCCTCCTTATATCCAATTTAAACTTCTCCTGTTTAAGTTTTAAGCCATTACCCCTTGTCCTGTCACTACAATCGCTGATGAAGAGACCCTCTCTGGCACCCTTGTAGGTGCCCTTCAGATATTGGAAGGCTGCTATGAGGTCTCCACTCAGCTTCTCTTCTCCAGGCTGAACAGCCCCAACTTTCTCATCCTATCTTCATACGGGAGGTGCTCCAGTCCCATGATCACCCTCATGGCCCTCCTCTGGACTTATTACAACAGTTCTATGTCTTTTTTATGTTGAGGACACCAGAACTGTACACAGCACACCAACTGAGGTCTCACGAGAGCAGAGTAGAGGGGCAGGATCACCTCCTTCGACCTGCTGGTCACGCTTCTTTTAAAGCAGCCCAAAAATACATTAAAAAAATAAACAAACAAACAACAAACAAAAAACAAACAAACAAAAAAAAAAAAACAAAGAAAAAACCAAACTTAATTTTTTTTTTTTTAATAAACTATATAAAGTTTTTGTTATACTTGTGTAGAGAATGCCTCACCTTGAAATAGCATGCCTATGTCACTGAAGCTACTCTACCAATAATTAGCTTAATTCTAAAGTGTGCAGTGTTATACTGTGCTCCTGAATGTTACATACAATAGATATGATGCCATTTGTATTTTATTAGAAAAGGAAAGAAACACATTTAAATCTGGGAAGTGGTATTACATAACCGATACTTAATTCAAAGACATAAAGCCAAGCTTGGAAGGTAATGTTCAACCCGAGATGGAATGGAAAGTTACTGTGGAAGACAGAAGAAAAAGAAACATTATTTTCTGTGAATTGGACTGACGGCTTAATTTACACTTACACTTAAAAAATGCATAGGCAATTTTAATTCCTCGGAAGCACTCTAAAGAAAATTTTTTAGCATTCCAAGCAGGTATCAGCATGACCTTCAGATACCTGAATGCCAGCATGGAAAAAATATACAATGATCAAAGGGCTGGAGCATCTCTCCTGTGAAGACAGGCTGATCTGGGGTTGTTCAGCCTGGAGAAGTGAAGCCTTCAGGGAGACCTTTGAGCAGCTTCCAATACCTAATGGTGACCTACTAGAAAGCTGGAGAGGGGCTAAACAAGGGCATGTTGTAAAAGGACAAAGGGCAATGGCTTTAAACTGAACAGAGATTTAGGTTAGGTATCAGAAAGAAATTCTTTACTGTGAGGATGGTGAAGCACTGGAACAGGTTGCCCAAAGAAGCTGCGGCAGTGTTCAAGGTCAGATTGGTTGGGGTTCTGAGCAACCTGGTCTGGTGAAAGGTGGCTCTGCCTATGGCAGGGAGGTTGGAACTGTTTTTTTTAAAGTCCCTTCCAACCCAAACCATTCTATAATTCTATACATACAGAAATGTCATTTGCTTGCTGTGTAAGAAGTTGGGTATCTTGCTGTATAAGAAGCAAAAATGCACAAGCCTGCAGAGATTTCATTACTGAGGAAATACCAGGACCATGCTGTACATTGCTCCCAACACACTTTGGGAGGAAGGTCAGTCAAGCCTCTCTCCAGAACTGGTCATATCTAGCACAGACACTACAGCAGGCTCTGAATTCATGCTTGAACTTCATGAACTTCAACTAAAGCCTCCAAGGGAGTTTCTCCCACGAAGTAATAGATTACTAGATCAGAATTCAAGATGGACCTAAGACCCATAAGGAAATTTCCTAAGGATTAAAACTTATTTACTAGACTCAGTGACAAAGCAGAGAAAGTGTGAAACCATGAGTGCTGAGAGATCTGGGAAAAGAGACTTTATTTTCCAGTTCTAAAATGAAAGTAAATATATTACAGTTAATAATTTACAGATCTAAAGTGTTTAATAAGTAGCATTATTTGCAGCCACAAATGCTATTTCAAACAGCTCTTAAAAAAAAAGTAACATCAAATGAAATTTCCACCCTTCTTTCTGTGGCCTTAAGCTGTATGGGGGGGGGGAGGAATGGAATAGAGGAGCAACAGATGGTTTCCTGATCAAACATAAAAAATCATAAATTTCAGATTAGCACCGGCCACCACAAGTGCCTGGAATAAAGAGACAACAATCTGCTTTCTCAGTATTTTCTACTTAACATGAATTTTGGGTGTCATAAAAGCCATCTATATTATATCTGTGAATCAGAATATACTGTATGTATACTATATGTGTGTGCATATATATATATGTATACACACCTATACTGGATCTTTAGTGTATATTGGAAAGTCACTCAAAAGTATGTCTCAAAATGTCACCACTATGGCAAGTTTTCAACATGTCAAAATGTAAATCCGAAGGAAAACTTTCTTGAAATGAGGCTCCTTATTTCAAGATAGGTTCAAAGTTTCCCATTCTCTATGTCTTTCAATATATTGGTTATATATTTCAATATAGCTTTATTTTATACAGCATAAATTTCCTTTACTGCTGACACAATGTGGACTGATTTGTTCACAATTCTTTTTCTTCTCTTTTCAAACTGAATAAACCCTATAAAACATTAAATGTATACAATTGTCCACAGCTTTAAATGGAATTACAATTTAGCTGAAAGGCAACAAGTTGCAGGATCAAAACCTTAGTCTGCAAAGCTGAAATAAAGAATAATTTTGGCCATTTCTAAATATTCCATAACCAATGTTGACTGGGCTTGCATACTGTTGTAATATAATTAAAAAAATAGTAGTGTAAGACAAGGGCAACATATTTCTACAGAAAACAGTATTTATTTTTTGTTTAAACAGTTTTTCAGGAAAGATATATTTGGACAAGTATTTGTCTGTTAAATCTTCTGAATTAACTGCTCAGGGTTTCATTTTTTGTAGGCTGCTGCTGTTTCTTCTGCTACTTCTACCGTAGGTCTGCTTTCCTCACTTTCCAAGTGGCAGCTTTTTTGGAGAATCTTCAGTTTGGAACACTGAGCTGAGTACTGTAAGTAATGTTTACTGGGAAAGTTTGGAACACCGAGCTGAGTACTGTAAGTAATGTTTACTGGGAAAACAGAAGAGAAGAAAAAAGAAATAAGTGCAGGATTTTAAACCATTGTTTTTCTTACCTATGTCATTCCTTTCTAGATTTCCTTCTCAAGTTATTAGATGAAACAGAGTAACTGCTTTCCATTGTTTAGGTTTAATGTAATATTGCTTAGGTAATTATATAGATTCCCATCTGTAAACTAACAGCACATCAGATATGCTCTAAATTTAACCTGAGTATTGCTGTCAAAGATAAATCATGTTAGAAGACTATTGTGGAAAAAGAAGTTAGACTATCAAGATAATGGCCCGTATCTTCATGGGGTTTCAGTTTCAATTTGGAAAATTAATTTTGGATGAGCTGCCATACCCTCCAATTGGTTTCTCTTAATTCCCTAATCTGGGTACCAGATTTCATGGATCTGTAATAAGGACCTCATGCACTCCTCTAGTTCGTGCTTACATTTAACACAACCTCATACGAACAGGAAAAGAAGCTTCCTATAATAGAATGAAATGCACTTCTGATAGTAAAAGACATGGGCTGAAGCAAAGTCTCAACTGTATGTGTTTTAAAATTGCATGGAAATAACATGACACTCTCAAATTGACAGCATATTCTGCCAGGAGACAGTAGTTTAAATTCACAGCCCAAATAATGCAAATTTCCGTGAAGACTTCCACCATGAGAAGGTACACTAAGGTAAAAGCAATTCTATCTGGTCTGTACTGCTCTTACAACAGAATCAAGACATACTTAAAGCAGAAAAAGTGAAGCAAATCTGGACTCAATAAATTAACATTACCTTTTGCTCCACAATTAATCTGGTAAATATAATCGCTAAGGACTTAATCCACTGCTTTTCTATCAATGAGTACCATAATCTTTCAGATTTTAAAGAAATTTCTACCTAATCCAGATTGAACCTTTAACTCTGATGAACTGAAGAGCTAAAAATTCCATCCAATTTCAAGGATGGCTTATCCTGATTTAACACAGACATGCTGATAAGAAAAATAGATAGCAGCTATTGTTTAAGTGTTAGATCCTCCCAGGAAGCACAACTTCCAGTGGTAATTTTGTGTCCTATGGCAATTCTCACCTTGAACTGTGAGGAAAGGCACTTTGCCAAAATTTTTTATTCTTCAAAATATGTGTGCTACCTTACAAAATAAATCCAAATTTGCCAAACAAACCCATTATACATCAGGAAGGAAAAGCATCATAAGAAACAAAGAGACACTGATGAAAAGTGCCTGGTTTAAAACTTCTGCAGAGATTATAGAAATGAGGAAGGAACAAAAATGACAAAACTTTTATGTCTAACTTTATGTTTCAAGGACTATATACTGTTTTCCAAATATGATCACATCTTCCACTATATACTGGCAAGCAGAGGACTTCATCAGAGCACAACTATTGAAATCCACATCACTAAAAGTAACCAAACAAAACTCAAGGCTTTTCTCTACTTCATTTGATCTAAAGCACTATAAATGCAGTGATATTTTGTCTTCTACATCATGATTTGGAGCATATTAGCTCTTTACAGGATTTGGACAGGGAGATGGTAATAAATGCTCCAAATTCCCCATGAAAACAAAACCTATAATGAAACTATCATAGACCCAGTAACAGTCTCCCCACCTGACCCCCGTGGGTTATGGCACTCAATTCCTATGTGTTTTTTAGGCAATGCTCCCCATGAACAGATTCCCATGAAAAGCTCTTTCTCTTCTGGCCATACACCAGGCACATGCATTTCCCCTGACCAGTCTTCAGGTTTTGTCACACTATAAAGGCAGGACAGACCAGCAGAAGAGGCCAATGAGTCCCTCAGGAATAATGGAACCCCCTGCCTGAGCATACATGTGCCGCAAAGCAGAGACCAATATGTAAACCATGTAAGACAGCAAATCAAAATCCAAACTTAATCAAAGCCCAAAGTTTTACAAGATGTGCTTCCAAGAACAATAATACGTACATACCGTATCAGGCAACTGGAATTTCAACCCCAAAGTATTTTAATCTTGCAAAAGTTAATGAGCAAATACAGCAAGGTATTTTATGAAGGTTTTTTTCTAAACATTCATAATGTAAAGCTTGAAATGTAGGGCCACTCGCAGGAGAAAAAAATCCTTTTCCCTGTTATAGAACTTTATTGAAGCAAACCTCTGAAAGCATAGGTATCTAAATCCAGTTACAAACAGTATCACAGTCAAGAATTCTTTGGTGTAAGAGGTAACTATTGTGTCACAAATACTTAAACACACATAAGCCTTGCACAAATGTTAAAACAATACTTTCATCCAAGACATTTGCACTTTCCACTCCTTTTCAACAAAAATCTATAAAAAAGCTACACTTTTATATAAACTAAGGCTTGCAAGAAAGTCAGGTTATCTAAAATTTCCAGATTTGCTGTCAGCACTTGACAAACACAATACTTGGAGAGATAACCTTACGACGTGCAATGTTATACAATTTAAATAAATCCAATTACTTGACTTAACACCAGTAAATTGCCACGACCTCTTCATGCAGAACCTCACAAAACGAAGACAAGTAGAAAATTCTAAATGGATCAATTAAGGTCAGAATGTTTCCTAGAGTCCTGAAAGACTTTTAAAGTTTATAATGGCTGTCTATCCCTCAGTATCTTAGTAAAAACAAAATAAACCTACAGCAAACAATTTTTCACATACCTCCACCATACTTTTAACAGTTCATTAAAAATACACCTGCAATGTATCTACCTTGTTAGAATTACCCTGTTCTGCTCTGACTATAAAAGCAGCAAATATTTTGAAAATACATAAGTCAATATGGAAATTTACCTACCTTCTGCAGCACGAGTTCTTCAACCGAAGAGTTTTTCAATACATCACTAGCAGAGCTGCAGCAGAAAAAGCCCACTCTAGACTTCTATTACTCTATAGCACCTCTCCCAAAATGTGGCATAACAAAATGATAGCAGAAACATTCTAAATCTTCTAAGCATTTTCTTCTGTTTTGTTAGGAATATGGGACTGAATGGATTACCCTGGCAGACACTTTCTCTCACAGAGAACTATATTGAAACCTTCCACAAATGAGTACATCACTTTTCTTGTCTCTCCCCTGCCTTTACACTTCTGTGAAGCAATGGAGGCTTTTGGGACTAGTCACAAAAAATCTTTTATTTTCACCATGTTCCCACAGAATAAAGAAGTACCGTTTCAAGACAAGTGAGCATTAAAAAATACTGCAACTCCATGCCACTGCAAAATAGGGTTTAAAATTATCATATTCACTAAACAGAAATCAGCCTCTGATGGAGCCACAATGCCCAGTAACCCTGGGGCTGAGCTCCATGGCTGCATAGCTCAGAAGGGTGTGGGGAACGCTATTCAATAAATGATCTTTTGCCCAAGAGGTACAAAGTGATATTTAAAGTGCTTCTGGAGACCTACTTTGACACTCTAGGAGCTTGAACTGGTGCCCACTGAAACTAACAGCATAACTTTCTATACTGTGAAAGTCCACTTAATCCAATTAATCGTTACCTTAACTAAACTAATCGTTATCCTTTGACTTGGACAGATCAGACTTCTCGGGAGTTGACTGATACCCAATTGAACTAGAAAGAATCACAATATAAATTGACTACGAAAACAAATCTTTCATTCTGAGAAAACAATGGCTACTTGATGGTCAAGTTTTTTGCACAGCTGAATAACAGGACAATGTGGGAAATAACATATTGTATGTTGCCCAGTGGTTAAGTTGCAAAAGTAATATTCGATCCCAGTATTCCATAAACAAAGGAGTTAGAATTATGACTACATTCCATGCTTGCCAATCCACAATTCTTCAGAGGCACATCCATATTTTAAATGAAAGGAAAAAAACCCTGATATTTTAATCTTTCCAGCTGCACAAACCTTATTTGTGTGTGGCTCTTTGCAGGTGCTGAATTAGCAGAAGTAAAAGCAATGTGTTCAGAATACAGCTGAGAGTCATTAATACTGTTTATCTGATTTGTAAAATTCAGTGCATTTATTATGTGAATGGTGAAATACTTTAATTAGGAAAAATATCACCAAATACTTAAGTAAATGTTGCAAACGTTTGCCAACTAATTGCTTTGTAGAATTCAGGCCTACAAAGGGATCAAAGACGTCCTGTGTCTAAAACTCTAATCTCTACTAAGGATTTTGATTTTAGAAAGTACAAATCCTTCATTTTATTTGCTCAAACCTGCAGATAAACATCTCAAAGCTAAGTTGATCAAACCACTACCTGTTTCTGAAAACAACTGCCTGTTGCCCAGGAGATGTACTAACTTGACAGCTCTAAAATGTTACATCTTTTTACCAGAAGTGTATGATATGCAGCAACAGTACATATCAGTTATTTTCAAACCAACTCTGTAAAACAATTTTCTAGTCCTCAGACGATCTCCCCACAGGCAGTCATGCTTCCACTGAGATACCCAGCTCTACAAATCACAAAGCTAAGTGGTAAAGGAGGGAAGAAGAGGTATTTCGAAGTCACAGTATGAGAACAATAAACTAGAATTCATCTAAGCTAGGCTGGACAGGGCCTTGAGCAACCACCTCTAGTGGCAAGCGCCCCTGACCATGCAGAGAGGTTGGAACTAGATGAACTTCAGGAACTTTCCAGCCCAAACCATTCTATGATTCTATGATCCACAAGAGTCCAAAAGATCAGACTATTAATGATGGACAAAACAGATACTTCATCCATGAATGGCATGGACTTGCTTTCTCATCTACTCAGCAGTTCAGATCAAATGTTGACTCATTTAACCTCCTAGCCAGAATGCAGTAGGACAAACCAAAGCTATTGCTGTCTACTGCCTGTCTCAATTACTTCCTGTAAACAGTATTTACTCCAAGGCAGGTGGCAGTCTGAGACACCAAACTTTGCAGTCCAATGAAATGAATTAGCATGAATTTTAGACTCCTGTAGAACACCAGGTTGTAAACTGAAGTGACTCAGGAGATCTCCTACTTTACTTCCCACCACTCATGCTACAGGAGGGTAAGACAGTAACTGCATCAGCCACCCCAATCTGATTTTTTTATTTGAATAAGCATCTTAAGGTAAACAGGGCCTGAAACATGCAAATTCTAACAACCTTCAGATACATATCTTGGAGAAGAAAAAACCAGGTCTGTGTTGTTGATCTTACTCAACCTTTCCCTCCTGCATAGATAAAAGCCTATTGCAACATCATTGTATTTCCTGCTTTGTCAGCCTCATTTGACCTTCCACAGCAAGGACAATGGCTCTGGGCTGGACCAACAGAATACCAACCTTCTCTTTCTGGTGCAGATGCTGTTCTGAAGCCTCCATGATATCCTACCATCAGCATAAAATCACTAATCTCTTGTAGTCAAGACACAATAGTGTTCCAGAAACAGGTGGCATTTGTTTAAATATGCAACAGGAATTAAAAAAATAATGGTAGGAACACATTTAACAGATTTTAAACAAATACTTTAGGCATTTCACACCCTGAGTTCCTCCCATAATTTGTTACTGTTTAACTTCCGTAGATAAAATTATTCCAAGAGGAGTATCATAGATTCAGATCTTACAAGTAGCTTATGCAAAGTTGCTTTGAAGGTCACCTAAAAGCTGATCTTAAAATTCATTCTTTCTATGGGAGGAAAAGCAGCTGGCAAACCTAGGCAGGTAATAACTGTGGAAAACCAGAACACAATCTTTCTATGCAAATTCACTCTCAGTTGCAAATAGCTTTCTATGCTAATTCAGGACTCAATCATTCCCCACCCATTCAAAAGAAACACCTTTGGTAAATATTCTTGTCTCTAATATGTGCCACAAGGTCAACAAACTCAAGCACTACAAAGTTACTGGGATGTTGCTTATGCTAAAACAAAATCCACACCCAGAATTATACCCTCAAGGTGGTGTCAAGGTCCTCCTTTTTGCTTGGGTTGGACAAGGCAGTATGAGACCTGAGCCACTGGAATTCAAGTTAGATCTATTTGGTAGTTGGTAATTCCATTCAAAAATCTAGTTATGAATGAGAATTAGATCCAAAATAGGTAGAATATTAAACCTAAAAACAACTTCCTTGAACATCAAAGCTAACCTCAAGAAATTAAGGAGATGACCTGTAAGACAGCCAAGTGATTCAGCCTGTAAGAGGCTCTAGCACTCAATTTATAATTCCAAAACAGACAGGCAGACTCAAAACACCACTGCACACTACAAACAGAGATACAGTGGCTTGAAGTCATTACTAGCCTAACAGCTACTTTCTGAGGTTCTTGATTAGGTTCCAGATGGCTCCAAGAGTCTCCTAACTCAGAGACTGCAGTGTCTACACACTGATTTGTGAAGATTTGCCTTGACATACTTCAGTCAGGCATAAAGCTCTTATAAATTCTTTTTGTTTCTCTTCTTCATTTTAATAGAGCATACACAGTCTGTATCATTAAAAAAAAAAAGAAAAAAGGAATTTAGCATCTCTCTAACATCAATTAATCTCTTACACCACTGGTGGTGGGGGGGAGAAGCTTACTTCTTTTTCCTCTTATTTGTGTAGTTTTACACACAAATTTCGCAAGACAGATCTATTTGCTGCTTTGAATGACAGGATGCTTGCCCTCTGACAGGCTCTCCAAAAGGGCAGAGCAGCTGCGAGCTCAGAAGCACTGTGCATGTGGATGCCCAGTACAAGCAATAAAGACAACTGAGCTTCTGGCATCACTGCTCAAATCAAACAAGAGAGCTTTATGAACATAGCAGTGAACTCTAACAAACAACTACTATTAAAGGTTTACCTTTATTTTATTTTGGTGATTTTTTTTTTTTTTTTTACAGGAGGGGGGCTTGTTTGGGTTTTTTAGGGGTCATCTTGTTTGTTTCTTTTGTTTGTTGTGCCTGTTTGGTTTTTTTTTAAAAGTTCTTTCTCCCCAGTACACTTTAGTTGACATTTCAAACCAAAAGTTCAGTTGAAACTAACTGCTGTATACAACATGATCGCCTGGCATGAGTTAACAGCTCTGTAGATGGCTGGTTGCTAGAAATTTTAATAATCCCATGAATGACTTGAGATGCGAGTCAGCAAAGATCACATGAGCTACAACTGCTAGGAGCAAGAGCAGCAGTCTGTTCCCACAAGCAAAGGTACCACATTTTAGAACTTCTGATCTATTACTTGTGGCTCAATTAATAACTATTTCATAGATCATAATAATCTTATTGCATTCCTAAATCAAGCATCTGATGCAACCTGGAACATCTGTCATAATGTAATTCTCTCCAGGGAAAAAAAAAATAAAATTCACACCCAGTAGTGACAAAGTGAAATACACATGCCTTTCAGGGTTTTTTCCTAAATAGAGCACTCTAATAAGAAACAGATACTATAAAATGCCAGAATATCAGAATGCTATTTGTTTGTCTTGGTTTCTTTGAATTCTGAAGAGTGTGGCCTTACACTGCTGATATTAAAACTCACTCATTTATAATTGGCCATAATACAAAAGAGACAAGAACTTGTTAAAGAAAGAAGAAAGGATTTCATTCAGTTAAGTAATAACATTTATTGCTTTCATCTCTATCAGCCACAATCTAGATAATGCAAAAGGGAAGAGGATAAACCCAGGGAGATCCTGGAATCAGGTGACAGAAGCTGGATAATGCTAGGAAAGGAGGAGCTGGGCAGACCTTGACCTTGCAAAATCTATGCCTGCACAGTGTTTACGGATAAAAAAGACACTTGTTCATTGAAAAATGTTTTTTTGCAGCTACCCCATATATGTAGCATTTTGTTACCATTAAGGTTCAAAATATGCAAAAATCATTCATCTGTTTTAAACAAAACTCTAACGATATCAAATGACTGACCTCCTTTATATTCATTCATTATCAACAGAAAGTATTTAATCTTTGTGCAAAATATTAACTGCAAAGGGGGGTGACAGTAACTGTGAACAGGGTGGTGTGTCCAATAAAGTCAATGGCAGCGTTGTCATGTCTTGGCTATCTCAGACTGAGGAAAGCACAGTTGTTAGTAAGATGGGGGAAGCAACTCAATGCTCTCTCAGAGTAAGGGTAAGCTACATCAAACCTTCAGTGCTATGCCTTTTTAGTCACTCATCTTAATTTTGCTTTGAAGATGCCACTTTCTGCATAACTTTTCAACTGCACAAAGAAATAACAGCTTGGCTGAATCACATGCAATTGGAGTTAATATCCATGCTGAACGATCAATTAGCATGGCCCTACCAAATATTACGGCCCTTGCATTGCTGCAGATCACATGCTGTCACATGCATTTCAAAACAGAGGAAGAGACAACACTGGCAATTGTTACTAGCTGCTTATTTTTTAATGAGAGCAGCTAGTAAAGCTGGGGAAGACTGTTTCCCAAACCCAATTTGCTGGCAAGTATTTGAAAATCTGAAAAGCTTTTGAAGCATGAATCCTTTGATTTTCACAGTTCAGAAAAAGAAATGAAGTTGTGGATTATCTGAGGAACAAGACAGTCTGCTTTTTAAGAAAGCAAGGGGAATAATTTGAAAACCATGCAAAAAATGTCTTACCCTAAACTGGGCATGTTATATCTGAAAGTGGCTACGTAAATGAATCTGGATAACTTGCAACCACATGGAAACATTAGCTAAAATGCATTATACAGCCACAAAAAGACACACAGATTTTTCATCAAAGAATACCACTTCCATGAAAAAAATAAAAATTTCTAAATAGATTTTTTTTTTTTAAAGAAAGGAAATCAAATGAATTAAAAGAAAACAAAAAAATAAATCACTAGATCAAAATAAGTATCAACAACACCATAATTCTGCTTGAGTGTGTCATGGAGCTTAACGGAAATGACTTCCCATGCATTTTGTGTAATGGGTGTGTTGGAATAAGTGAGTTGTATAAAGAGAGCATTTAAAAAGGCACAGGTTACAGGAAATGCAAATAGAACTAAATGCTGTAAGTAGAGCTCACATTGACAAGAAAGGCAAAAATAATTATATTGTACTTAGCTACCGACCAAGACCTTCAACTCTAGTACTGCTTCAAAAAATGTGCATAGACCTGTCAGTTCCAAATACTTATTATTGGTAAGAAAAAATAAACAATTAAAATCCCCCCCTCAATCATTTATATTTCGATTTTGAAAAAAGTTTAAGTTTTCTTTTTTCAACAGAAATAATCACATGACAGGAAAAGCCTTATTCAGAATGAATTTTCAAAGCTAAGGTGGATTAGGGTAGATTTCCATTGATAAGCTTAAAATAGAAATGTGTTTTAAAGCCTTCAGAGTATAGCTCCTGAATGAAGACCATCTGAATACAGTGGTTTTGTATAAAACCTATCAAGTCAGAGTACATCACTGCACAGAGAGCAGGATTCATCTATATAAAGCTGTTTTTGATGATAAGCAAACATCTAGCTTGCTGGGGCATGTTAAAGATACAGATAAATTCTAGGTCACTGCTCAAAGGAGATCAAAAATTGAGCCTTACCATATAGAAGCACACAGTATCATTCAAGCTGTTAGTCTTGAATTTGATTCCTGTCAGTTTACCTTTTACTCTTACAAGCTTCTTTGATGTACATGACAATCCATCAGGCAATGAGTGCTTTAGAAGCTAGAAATCCCTTCTTTGAAGCTCCAACTGAAATAAATCAGCTGTCAAGCTTCAGGAACTCTGTTTTTTCCTAAGTAGATTTAAATGCCTGCTTAATGTCCAAACAATAAAATGTCTTTTCTTTGCTACATTTAGGTTGCAAGTAAAATGAAAGGTGTCTTAGTCCCTAGTCACCTCATTTTAAACGCGAAACCTTGGATCTTTAAAAAAAGTTATTGATCAAATGCAAGACATTTCACTGAGATAGCACAGATTCAGTTTAAATGCATAAAATATGTACAAGCTAACTTTAACAGCCAAGAAATAAAATGCAGAATGACAAAGAGTACATACAACCCATTCATTTTTTGTCTCTTTCCAAGCTTGAAGAAGGTATGGAGTTTTACGGCTGAGCAGCAGCAGCTCAGACTGGTTTCACTTCCTTACTTCTATATGCCAGCAAATGTCCCTCCCACCCCTCTGCCAAAGGTTAATGGAAGACAGTGATCAAATTCCAACCATCTTTGATCAGTCTCCTGACTATCACAATGTTGTGGGGTGAGAATGGGGAAAAACATGCCAGTGAAAGCTAGCAGCTCAGATTTTTGGTCTATGATTTATAACTCAGGAAAAGGTACATATTGAAGGGAGAACAGACTTGAAAATAGGTTATAGTAAGAGACATGCTTGGAAAAACTTAAATCTGAGTTTCCTCTCTGCCTTACACAGATCTTTTTAAATAATACTAACAAGTCCTTTGTTCCCTCTTTTACTGCTAAATTACTTACTTTTAGGAACTACTACTCTTCAAAAACTGTCTTACTTCTTCTCAGATGTCTTGGGAGAGACATGGGGGCCATGTGGCATGTAAGACTCATGGCACTACATTCAGATTTGCAGGAATGGGAGGCTGAATTTCTGAATCCTGGAAATGTTTCCAGGAATAGTCTGCTGAGGGAAGAATATTTTGATGATATTAGAGACTCACACTCCAGACAAACTGAGCTGTCCAGTTCTGCAAATGCAGAAGTTCTGAGTGTGCACAGAGGCAGAACATAGAGCAGCTAGTAAATTTTTGTGCCAAAGTTCAGAATATATACTCACTATATAGTCAGGAATGCACAAGTTATAAAGAACAGACTAATGTGTTTTAGACCCTTAAATATTTCCTGTGTCTTATTAGGCACTTCTGTGGTTTTTGCAGATCTATGATATTTCATAAGAAACTCATGTACCCTGTTGTATCTCACTGAAAACTGGCTGCAAATGAAACACAAGAGCAGAATTTAGAAGATTCACAGTTGAATCAGCTGATGGACTACTGCTGAATACTTACCTCTACCAAGCTACGTCATAAAGATATACTTTTTTGACATGCATTTTTAAAGTCTTGTATGACTTCTACTTACTGAAGTTTTTCGATTTTTGTTACAAACTCCATTTAAAAAAACAAAAAAAACCCCAAAACCAAATCAAAACCTGTGAACTGACCCACTATATTTGTTATATTATATGCAATATATAAGAAACAATAAGTTACTGCAACCAGAGCACAGAAAGTACTTACCAATATTAATTTCATCATCAGTTTCAGCATCTCCAATACACTCAAACTGGAAATCTTGTAAAGATTGTGAAAATTTTTGCACTGCCATGGATAAATCTAGAATTCAAGAACAAGGGGGAGGGGAAAGAAGAATATCAGAATTATTGCACTACAACTTCACTGAAAAAAGGCTTCATGCATTTCTACATGAATAATTTTTTCTCTTTAGTTGCCTTCCTAGTACATTTTTCGACAGTAACTTCATTAAAAAAGCCCCATTACCATTTCAAAAGCAAGGTACCAGACATACTCCAGAAACCTATGAAACACACTGATATTCAGTTTCAAACATTAATAAAGGTAATATGGTAACAACTGAAGAACTGTTATAATTCTTGAAAAAGATTAAATTAGCATAAGAAATAAATGTGTAGTCGTAAATTGCATATGTAAGTAGCCATGTTTAAAATAGGGCAAGATAAGCTTGCAGATTAAAATAAAGCTCATGACAGTTCCTTTCATGAACATGAACAGTATCAAAGTAATACATTCTAACTATTCTAATACTCTAAAACACTATACAGTGTTACCTAAAAGTTGTGTCAAAAGAAATTAACAGTGAGAGAAGACAAAAACAAGTGCTTGGCAATCAACGATGTTACCCATGGATTATGATCACTATTCTCACCTGAATTACACAGAGCGGACCTTTGGATCTAAGGAATGTCAAAGCTATCCAAACTTCATAGCATAAAATTTCATTAGAATGGTACACATTCCAACAAATACAATAAATAATATCACTAATACAGAATATCAGGGGAACACATGAAACTATTATTTTCTTTTTTGGGCACACTATTGGCAAATGCAGAGATGAATATGACAATGAATGAACTCAGTCAATACTTAAACCCACTACCAGCCCAGATAAGCCCAGGAAAACAGCAAAAATTCTCTTTGTCATAGAGGATGCATCTTCAGTATCTATTCTGAAACCACAAAACCTGGCAATTAAGATCCTGGTATCTGCTAAATCTAATCAAAGTTCACAGTAAAGATAAATCAGGAACAAAAGCCAAGTCACAAATTCTGTTTTAAAAGCACCATGCATCTGTCTCCTTTCTTGGGAACGTGGGAACGCTCAAAAAAAGTCTGGACACGGTCTGGGGCACCCAGCTCTGGGTGGCCCTGCTTGAGCAGGGGAGTTGAATCAGATGACGTCTAGAGGTCCCTCCCCACCTCAGATATTCTGCAAGTCTGTGATATCCTTAACCCTCTCTTACTGTAAAGCTTTAAACACTTATTTGCTCAATGGTGGACACAAAATTAGAAGGCTCACTTTTGTCCTGGCAGGAATAAAACCTAGCATACAAATATACAAATTGGCCTAATGTTTTAAATCAAGCCACACACACACAAAGTGTGATTTAAACTTGAGCAATCTCAAACAGTAAGAGCCACCCACTACCCTAAATGAAGTATGGGTTGAAAATCTTTCAAAGATCTCCAAGGATCGACACAATAAGTTGACTAATTTCTTTATTTTTCAATTAAAGGTAACCACAATCAAGTGACAGAATCTCTACCAGGATTTTGTCCTACCACTGTATTTACTCAGTGCCTGCTGCTTTTCGTATTTTTACATGCAGCTGGAGAGTACCCCAGTCCAACAAGAGAACCAGCAGTCTTTAGGCAATAGACCTGAACAGATTCTTTTGTATTAGTAAAGAATTCCATGTGTTTATCTGATAAATAACAAGGTTATAAAGAATTAGGTAAACAAAACCTGCATCTTTTTGATTAAAAGCATGAAAACCAGGAAAGAATGCTGCCCAGTATTACTGCATCCTTACTGAACATTTCCTACATGCTGTAAATGAAGACTGTATTATTAAATGATTACCAAATTAGATGCTAAATACAAAGCATTTCCTACTCTTCGTGTAGATGAAAAAAAAACAGATCTTCAGAAGAGGAACCACTCCATTTTTTGCAAATACAGCAGCATTTTTGGTATCTAAGTAACTGATTGCTCTACAGCTGTTAGAAAGACAAACTTTAGTTTGTTCACAGCAGGATGCTTTCAGCTTAAAGAAAAGAAACGCAGTTCTATTGTTGGCTCTTCTATCAAGTTACTACAGTGAGTACTAAACCCTTCTATGAAATTGCTGCATACAAACTGATGTCAAAAATAATAATATGGCCTTCAGGTATTGAATGAAAAATATGCTATATTGCAAATACACTGAAATGTAGAGATTCTGACTAAGAGGAATACAGATTTATTGCCTCTGGACAATCTAATGGCTGTCCAAAATGACCAGCATCTCTGTGAATGTGAAAGGAAATGAGAGAGCACAGACTCTCCCCTATCACTCTTCAACACGTGAAGGGCTCAGTGGAACAAATGTCAAGGGAAAGGAAAACAAATAATAAAAATATCCAAGGTGGAGTCTCCATTTTATATCCTGGATTAGTCATAAACAGATGCTGATCCCTCTTTTACTGTGTCAGCATATCAGACAGTGTTAATGCTTTTATGTTTCAAACCCGAAGGAGGCATGTTTAACCTAACTAAGAAATAGTGGGTATGAAAAATATAAGAATTACAGAGCTCATAAGATAACTTGATAAAATCATCCAGAATTTTAACATTTGGAGACTTCTGCCTTTAATATTCTAAATAGCTTGAAGGTATTAGAAGACACTGTATTATACCATATTCTGCAATTCCGTGATAGTAAGGTTAAGGTGCTCAGTGAAGCAAGGAATAAAATGAAGTTCCAGTGTCAGATGCTTCCTGTGTCACTAATTTACAGGTTCTGTGCAAAGTTACTTTCACCTGAAAAATACAAAAAAATATTCTACAGAAAATTCCAGCTTACTTGGATAGCTTTCTAGAGGCTGTACAGAAGTCACTCTAAGAATTCAAAGCACAACATCACAGCTAAACCACCCTCACTGGACCAAGCAGTGCCATTAGTAATATTCATCAATTTCTTTCTTAGAAGCTTCATCACTTTACTTGATCACAAAATTCATCAAATCCCAAAAAGGACTAGTTGTGCAATAAGCAGGCCTCCTTTACGAGATAAAAGGACTCAAAACTGAATTAAATCAGATTTAAGAGCAACTGCCTCTTCAATTAAGAGGAGGCAAGTGGTATCACTATCTTGTCTGGACAAAATTAAAAAAATGGTAAGAGCAGACAGATGGCGCAGAGACCTCGTCCAGCTTTACAAGATGTCATTTATCACTGTATGTCCTAGAACCATAATGTCCCTGAGAGCCCTCAATACATCCTGATCCTTCCAGATGTAGGAAGGTAAATCACCACACCAAACAAATCAAATTTTTATCATATGCAAGATATGTGGCATTACAAGACTCACTCTTAATTCAGCTTATAACATACACATTTTAATAGTCATGTCCATTTTTCATGGAGTACACAAACTAGAATATTCTGCTTAATTCAGGACAGAAATTATCTTTCAAGCCAAGTCAACTGACCTTCTAAGTTACTATAAAAACTTGATCAGCTTTATGACTGACAGTATAAGTCTACCATCCAGAAAAGGATGGCTACTCAAAACCCCCAATATCATAAATGCTGTTACCTCTGCTCTTCTGCAAACACTCAAATAGAGGAATCTCTCTGGGTACCAGCAAGAGAGTTAAAAGGCACCCCATTACTCCTCAGTTGCCAGAGGGGCAAATTTCTAACTAACAATTTGGTTAGCATCTATTTCCTAATAGTGCTCACCTGCACTTTTTCTTCCCTGTTTTCCCCCAGTTCCAAAGAAGGGTTCAGTTCAGTTTTGCAGTGAGGCATGTTGTCAAAAGTAGCGATCGACATGCTACTCACAGTCAGTGGAAGGAGATAACTGGGACAGAATTGCCTACTTTAGTTAAGGGCTGAAGCAAGTCAACTGGCCAGCAAGATTTTTTCTGTGGAGCTCCGACAGAGGAAGTACTAAAAGAAGCATACTACAGTGTGACCGGAAACAATAAAAGGATAATTGCAGCTTAACCACAAGAAAGTAACATAACAGCAGTATTAAATACGGATATATATAAAACCAACCATCAGCATTATAACGCTAACGCAAGAACAATAAAAATCATCATCCATTTAGGAAAGTCAGAGAGGAATCAGGAAATGTGTGACTCTCTAGTATCTCTTCCTGAAGTTCTACATTTTTTATCCAATGCTTAACACATATTTACCCAATAAAATATGAAAGAAAACTCAATCCTAGAAGTCAGTTTTGTTTAAGAATCACTTTGTTTTAAACTGCTAAAAGGGAGGATTTCATCTCAACTATAACTTATTATTTTAAGCTTCAGACAGGGCCTTACACACTGCATATAGGACAATAACACCATGATGCAGCACCTCTGTATTACTAGAATTGGTCTAGAACAACTTTCTTGTCTTAGATTTGTTAAACAGATCATAAAACAAATTCCTATATGGAGCCTTGAGGAGGAGGAGAGAACAATACACTGCAATAAAGGGATGAAACAGTAGATGCTATTACCTGAAAGACTAAAGAACAAGTATATTAGTTTTGGCACAGCCCTTCACAATAAGGATCAAGCTCTACAGATAACAAAACTTGACAAGATTTTTACAAGTTAGCAAGCACAAGGAACTTTTTTTGATTGGTGTAGGAAGGTTGCTGCTTGTTTGTTATTGCCAGTCTGATGGCTGGATTAATACAAGAAAGCCCAAGCTTCTGGTAGGAGTCAAACAAGCTCCAAAAGCAGAAACCTTTGCAAAGAAACACTTGCAAAGGCCTGTATCTTTACCCTAATAATAGCCTACAAGAAATGTTCTCAGCAAATACATCAAAGCTGTCCACTTGTTTACTTACAAAGATGACTTAATTAGCAAACTGAGTTCCAATAACCAACACTTTTCCTTACTGTTGTCAATCATCCTGGAAAACCTTAGCATCATTCACTGGGTTAATAAAGAAAAACAGCACTTGAAGCCTAGTGAAAAAATTAAACAGGTCCAAACGAACTCCTGAGTGCTAGCTGGAATGCAGTAAATGGGACTTCAAATAACAAACACTCTGGCTAAAACAGGAACAGCAGCATATCTGGTGATCTGACACAAAGCTAGTTATCACTGTACGGCTTCAAAGACAGCAGAAGCAAAGGGGAGATGGCTGAGCTGGCAGGATATTAGAGGCAATTCTCCAGTCAGCTGAATTTCAGGACAGTTGAAGACTGGAAAGGAGAACATGTACAGTCTCCTTTTGTGTCTCAAACCTTTGGGCGGTTTGATTCCACTACCAGGTATGACTAGATGCATTGCAGTGCCATGCTTGATAAGATATTTCATTCAGTCATGCACAGACATACAGGTTTATTAAAACCCAAACTACTCAACAGAACAGAGCATTAAGGAGCTGTAATATGTCAATAAAACACAGCAGAAAATGCACATTATTGCCAGAGTACTTGACAAAACAGCATGTTAAAATGCAGAGAATCATTTATCTGGTTCATTGACTTTTATTCCTCAGTACCTGAAAATGAGTTACTGTTGTGGTTTTAGCAATTGCTTTACAAGTAAATTTATTTTCTTGATTTAT
The DNA here is from genome assembly GCA_024733675.1 of Psilopsiagon aymara. Taxonomy (NCBI): domain Eukaryota; kingdom Metazoa; phylum Chordata; class Aves; order Psittaciformes; family Psittacidae; genus Psilopsiagon; species Psilopsiagon aymara. The sequence continues at coordinate 75,538 of JANRGW010029152.1, forward strand.
TTCTTAAGCGACTCTCATCTTTTAAACAATTTTTTTTAGTTATCTACACACTTGAAAAAGTAGATTTATAACAGAGACATTGCTATTGTGAAACAGCAGCTACGAGCATGATTTGCAGCATTCTTACTGCACCAAATGACAGAAGCAAGGAAACACTTAAAAATTCATACACGTGAAAAGCAGCTTTCAGTATTTCAGATACAAATCTGTAAAATGATATTCAGCCAGAAAAATACTTGAGATACATGTCTCCTTAAATACACACTTCACAACACACTTCTTTACTGGGAAGATGAACCGGGGACTGCCTTGGTTTTGTTATTTTATATAAGAATGAGCTTTGCAGAGGCAAAGCTATATCAACAACCAGAAATAAGCTGGAGGAACAGGAGCATCCCACTGAGAAGCACTGAACTTCAACAGCTTCTGTGTTTGCTACAGTCAATTTGATTGCAACTAGAACATGTCGCAGTGGGACATCTTTTTCCACATCATAGACTGTAAACACAGCAGCTGGCAGTACAGTTATAGTTAGGTAGTATGAATGATTAAACAGTTAAAAGAAGTGATCATACAAGATTGTGTATATCACTATGTTACAGATTTCTTTGTGTCTTAAGAACTTTCTCATTAAAAACTGCAGCTTCACAGCTGTTGGTGTCAATTCAGAAGACAGCACCAATCCCCATGTTTTTCACAATTTTTTGCCTCTTTCTACTCTTCATCACTCACTACTCCTTTAAAATGAAAAGTAAATGAAAAGCAATGGTTGTAGGTAACTCACATCCAGAAAATCTTCCAGTTCCATAATGTATATGATGGCAGGCCAGCACAAACAAGGGGATCAGTAAAGGACTTACACATTATCTCAAAACAGCAATGCTGAGCATAGAAATGTTGGTACATACCACACCTCTGCAGATAATTCCCTCAACAGTACATGAAAGAAATTCTGTGGTTTGCTGCCAGAACAGGTAACCCCAACTTAATAAAATATCACCACCATAAGCCTGCACCACCTGTAGTTCGAAAGCAATTTAAAATTCACACTAACATGCCTTTTAAAAACATATAAAAATCTGCAGTTAGATGATACCGCTTCTGCCACCTTCAGTTTCAAATGGCTTTCAATACTAGAGTCCTTTCTATCACACGTGAGTCACAGCCTATACCACCGCATGTAATAATGACCATGGCACTTCTGCCTTTAGAGGTCTATTAGATGAAATTATTCACATATATTATTATTCTTGACTTCTCAGATGTATTCATTTATGGATTTTTTTTTTTTTTCTGTGACAATCAGAAAAGTTAAAGAAAAAGAAAAAATTCTCTTACGAGAAGAAAAAAACCCACTTCTCTTAATCGCCTTTCTTCCTTTCTGCAGAAGAATTTCATTTGGCAAAACACAGGGGAAGCTAGCACAGAGGAGAAGCTGTCTGCAGGGGCAGATGGAGCTAATGCTGGCCACTTGCCATAATGCCTTCTAAAGAAGCTACAAGAAAAGACCACAAGGGAATACAGAGTCCGGTGCCAAAGATTTTGCAGTACAAGGGTCATTGCTCTGTATTGACACAGTCTTTCATTGTCACTATCAATGAACTCTTTATCCCTTTTATTTGCTAGCTTCATTGGTGTATATTCTTTGCCAACTCGCTATTCACGGAACAATAATAAGCAGCTAAAATATACAACCCTCTACCCCAACAGTTCCACATTACTTTTCCACCTTAGGCTCAATGTTTTGCCCTTAATTTCAGGGAAGCTAATTTCTTTCTCAGTCTCCAGGGAAAAGACATCAGCAGAATATATCAACATGTGGCCCATGCATTGTTGCATTCCTCTGGGGTTAAATAAGGCACTATAGCAGTTTGAAATTTTTCAGTGTCATTTTCTAACTCATTAATATTTCCATGAGAAAAGTACACAATTTACTTTCTCATTCTAGCAAGTACTGAGAAATCCCCTCGGTCAAATGCAACAAAATCCCCACCTCCTTAACACTACGGTCACTGGCAGTGTTTAACGCCAGGTTGGGCATAGCCTTGGGTGATATGGTTTAGTGGGAGGCGTCCCTGCCCATGGCAGGAGGGTTGGAACTGGATGATCTTAAGGTCCTTTCCAACCCTAACTATTCTATGATTCTATGATGAAAAAGCTACAAACTTCTACAAACTTCATAGCTATTCATACCAACATTTTTAAGTGTCAGTTTCCTTAACCTGTACAGTACTTCAGATATTCTTAGTATTTCTCTATGGTTAAGCATCAAGTTCAGTACATTCCTGAAGACACTCCCGGAAAAGAACACTGATGTTTGATGCGAAGGGGATCTTTTTACACCACATCTGGATGCTTACTTGACAAAATCATACTATAACTTTCCCAAAAAGTAAATGTTGAACCACATAATGTTGTACATTCAAAAGACAACATTGGTTACATTCTATCCCTCCTTTCACTATTACTCTTCTTTCTCCAGCTCACTTTGTCTGCAGACGTGGAAATCCAACCTTCTTCATACAATTAGAAAAGAAAGAAGTGAATTTTAGCTTAGCACGTAAATCTATAAAATCTATACAACATTAACTTGCTTTAACTTGCCATAATTACAGCTACATAAAAGAATGAAAACAACTAGAATGTATACCCTATAGCCATCAATGTGGAGGATACCACACTGTAAGTACTGTACACCTGCTTCTTTAAAGTTATGGCACATCTATACCTTCATAGTTCCTCTGTATTAAGTGGTGTAATTTTATTTTGTTTCAGTACTCCCACGTTCTTCTATGTTATTCCTCACTAAGTTGTTACTACAAAAATCCTTTCTCAATATTTTAGTTTATAGGACTGTTCAACAATAATGCTGCAGTTGATTAGAAAGCAAACTGACTGTGCTGGGTATTACTAGGGTCTAAACCTTCCAATCATCAAGCCATAATCACAGAATTAATGGAACAATAAAACCTTTACAAATGACTTGGTTTACAAATCACATGGTTAAAAACAGAATAGAAATTTTTTCCTTTGCTACCAATTGCAATTTAAAACTTGTTTTCCACAAACATGGCTAGAAGCTGCAGAAAGCATTTGGTTTCAGTTCACTTTTGAAATCATGGAGATTGGCTGTAGGGTATAACTTAGTACTATTTCTAGAATATTATTAAATTTTTTTTAAGTTACACTCAGCCAAAATATTTTTGTACAACGCCAGTTTTGCAGATATGCTTATTTTCATTCAGTAAGCTTTTTGGCAAAGATCCACAGCAAGGACTCCAGTATTTCAAATACTGGAATATTCCAGTATTTCTTTGTTAGAAAAGAATAAATCTCTGGAAATAAGCACACTTCACTCCTTACCTGCCTCCTTGATTAAAGACTTATCTGACATTCAAATTGCTTACTCCATCCAAGGGCTGTATACCATTCTTTTCCTAAGCCTGCTGCCTTTCAGTACACTTCATTACACTTTCCAGGGAGACGCAGCTTGCTGGTCTCCAACTTGCTGCACACACTAAAAGAGTCCAGGGTCATGGTGGCACACAAGATGCAGCTGAGCCACATGAATCTTTTGTTCACATAGTCTTCATCATACACTAATTCTCACACTACAAAAGAATATTAACAGTAACACTGGCAAGAACCTTATGCAACATCTCGAGCTGGTGTAATTCAAGGCTGTGCTAAAATCTCAGGTATTAAGTGTGCAACCTCTTTCAGATGTCTGTATTACTAACATAGATAGCACACCAAGGTATCCAGTTCAAGGGCATAAAGCCATGTGGAACTGCTTGAAAAAGGGAGGACAGCCTTTATGAATGCAGTGTTTGATGTTGGCCAAATACAATTAATTTCAGGTTTGTTTCAACAGTCACTGAGTAACACACAACTTAAAGCAACGGTTTTGTATAAGATTATACAGAAATCCTAAAGCACTGGAAAAAGCTAGAATGGCAACTTTTTTGTCCTGCACTTTCCCCTCCCCCCCCTTTTTTTTTTGTTAGTTTTGCTGTATCTTCTGTAACACTTTACCTTCTGCACAGTTTTCTACCACTCCATTACCCACCCTACGTTCTTACACTTTCTTCCCTGCAAATTTGCTTTGACCCTCAACATCCTTTCTCCTGCTCCTTCTGGGGATTTTAAACACTCTTTCACTATCTTCCACATTCCTCCCCCACTCCATTGATGTTTGTTTCCCAGAACTGTGTCAGCCTTTTCCAGCAAGCTGGGTCCACAGCCCTGTCTTCCCAAATCTATTTCATTGAAGCAGGGTTTATCAGGCTTGCTGTGTCATTTCTCACTCCTCATGGCACATCCCAGAGATCAGTGGCAAACAGTGAGCAGCCAGAGGAGCACCACAGAAAAAGGACAGAGAAACTAAGAGCAGATGTTGCCAGAGGTTCAAAAAGCAGTGACTTCCTGTCTGGCAACCAAGGAGTTGCCAGAAAAAACATGGGAATTCCCAGATTTTTACTGCAACGTAAGGTATTCATGCATGAGTCTTTTAGGAGTACTTGAAAATACAAGGTTTTTTTCAGTTTGCTCTTAACTCCAATAATGCATGCGGACAAATTGTAAAAATGCATATGGCTATTTACAGACAGTGAAACACAAAGCAATATACGATAATATAGTTTCACAATGTAATCAAAGCCTGCTGTGATGCATTCATAAGGAGCCACAGTTAGGACTATTTGGGCAAAATCAGTTCTGCGCTGCATACGTGTACATGCAGAAGAAATGCAATTTCCCCTCTACTACCCCCACCCAAATATGTATACGGGGGGGAAAAAATGAAGAATAGGGTTAGACAGTTCTGGTATGAATGGGACACTATTAAGAAACTGCTTGCAGAAAAAGAATAAATCACTGCAGCAATTATCATGCAGATCTTTAGCTGTAAAAATTCCTACAATATATCCTTAAATGCTTTTGTGTGCCATTATTTTTTACATTAAATAGATTCCCCTATTTGCTGCTCAGTGGAGGATCGTTCACACTGGCCTATGCTGGACAGCGGGGGAGGGATGAAAGGAATGAAAGCAGTTATCAAGGCATTTGTAAGTAGTGAGCTCTTGGAACAACATTAGAGTTGAGGGTCATGGGAAACAGAAGCTTTGCTCACCCTTCTTCCTGGCAAAGTTTTCTGCACTTGGGCAACAAAGTAAAATGTTTTGTAAGAACAGAAGGAGGAGGAGAGGGAAAAAAATTAAAATGTGTATATTTAGCTCATTAAAAAAAAAAAGTTACTACCACTTTGCTTTAAAGGAAATGAAACACTTTCTATATGAAATTCTTTCAGGCTCTTAGAGCTCGGGAATACAACACTTGATTAAGTTCCTTTGATCAGACAACTAATATCACAGTCACATGAACTTCGTTATTGCACATAACAGGATTGCGTGGGTTTTTTTCCCTAAAACAGACGCACACAAACAGACGTAAGTAAGATTTGTTTATAAAGTCAGATATGCACTCCCAGACACGGAGGACAAAACTAAGACCCCAAATCTAGCAGGAATGCCCAGTGAAGTCAAATAGCACAAAAAATGTTTTTACCAAATTTGGCCTAAAGGAGTTGCTTGCACTCTGTCTTACCATAGAGACAATTCACTACACAGCTATTTAGGGAGAATGGCAAAATGGATACCAAACAAAGCAGTTTTATATAGCAAATGAGCTCAATATACCAGTTAAACTCTTTTCTACCTTTGAAATATGAAAGGAATTCAGAAAATGAGAGATGAGAGCCACAAAGCACTTAAGTCTTAAAGATACACTTCAGAGGATATAAATTAAATCACTTGCAGAATCCTGAACAAAAAAATCTGTTATGAAAATACATTTTAATAATGGGGAGGAACCAGCCAAATGAAATATGCTTCATTAAATAATAATGAAATGCACAACTTCTAATCTGTTTCACCAGGTGAGCTCCTTTCCGTGCAGCTCATTCCCAAGGAGTTCAAAATTAACTCCAATTTGCATATGACTATTTCCTTAATAGTCATGAAATAGTTTCACATGTGAAGAGCAACTTCATATGATTACTTCTTTTTGGAGGGTTTTTTTCTCTCTCTGGCTGAATGCAATAAAACTGGAAAGTATGTAAGATAAAAAAAAAAAACAACAACAAAACTATTTCAGTAATAGGCTCTTCTGATTTGACAGGAAACAGAAAAATCTCTCACATTCATTTTGTTGGACTTTTTTACTTAATTAGTACTTCTCAGACTAAAATAAGGAACTTCAGATCTTCTGCTGAAGTCTGCCTAGTTTTTCTTAACCAAATAACTTGTAAGAGGGAACAACTAGGCTTCTACATACTTAATCTAATGGGGTTTGTTTTCAAATTTTAATTCTCTGGCATTTCATTCTATTTTCCTGTCAGAAGAAGATTTAGGAACGTAAGACAACATCCTCTTGTTATCTCCCTGGCAGAGTGATATCCTTTAATTAATAATCTTACCATCCATTAGTACTAGTAGTGTTTATGTTACAGCATGTGTAATGAGTTCTCAACTAATTATTATCACTCACAAATGAGACCTTGTCATTAAAACAGATAAATAATAACTAGGTTATTTTATTACTTTATACTCATGTCTGGTCAAGAAACAAACTGAATGTTAGTAATTATCTGAAATTGGGGAAAAGGAACAGAAATAAATACCATTAATGCCACTCCATCAATCCATGAGATACCTGAATTTAAACATTACGTACAGATTTTGTCTTACTCCTTGATGCCATCCCAAAGTACCTTGGAAAGTTACAGGGAAATGAGACAAAGGTAAATGGTAAGACAACGATAAGAAAGTCTTGTTTAAAGAAACACATTCTCATTCATCAGCCTGAAAAAACAACTGGGGAGCCTTAAAAGTTTTACCAAATCACAAGCAGTATGGAAATGGCGGCTGTCTCTTGCACAGAGGACACAAAAGCCTATCTAACATAGCAAGAAACAAACTCAAAACAAAAAGATGCTTTTTCTTAAGAAAAAAAGATGCTTTTTCTTAAAACATGTAATTAAATCATGACGATCCCTGCCACTGGATACTGTGGATATTAAAAATTTATGTGGGTTCAAGAAAGGACTAGACAAGTTCACAGAAGAAAAACCCACTGAGAGCTATTAAAGAGACAGACCCTTACTCAGGAAATCTTCAAGCCCCAAACCACCAGAGGCAGAGGAAACATCACTACATTCTGCCTATTCTCATTCTAGCTATTAATATTAACTATTCTATGATTATGATTCTCTACCCTGGGCAATCAGTGCTGCGCGTGAGAAAAAAACATAACTCGGCACAGCACCCACTCTTTTCTAGAGACAGGATATAGAGTTGGGCTTGTTCAGCCTGGAGAAGCAAAGACTCCAGGGAGACCTTAGAGTAGCCCTCCAGTACCTAAAAAAGGGCCTACAGAAAGCTAGAGAGGGACTATTTACAAGGGCGTGTAGTGACAGGACAAGGGGAATGGCTTTAAACTGAAAGATGGGAGATTTAGATTAGACATTCAGAAGAAATTCTTTACTGTGAGGGTGCTGAGGCCCTGGCACAGGTTGCCCAGAGAAGTCGTGGATGCCCCATCCCTGGAATTGTTTGAGGCCAGGCTGGATGGGGCTTTGGGCAACCTGGTTTAATGGAAGGTATTCCTGTCCATGGAAGAGGGGCTGGAACTGGATGAACTTTAAGGTCCCTCCCAACCCAAACCATTATTTGACATAACATCAGACAAGCCTCAGGTCTGACCTAACACAGATTTCTTATGCTCTTTTAGGACCATTTAGACAAGTATGCTTTGCAACAGCCTGAATGACTCAAGGCACCACAAGCTGATCACCACCATCTGCTATCAGGATGTTCTCTTTCTCATAACTAAGCACACCTGAGTCACCTACCTAGGGGTCACCTATTTTAGCAACAGACAACTGAGAAGGAGGAGGAGCTGAGTTAATGCTGCAAAATTAAGGCTCATGAAGATGTTCTACCTTACTGGTTGAACCATGGGAGATGGGCTCCAGAGGATGAGTAATAATGGGTACATGGAAGCTGTATTATCTTTAACTGCTTCAGAGCCAAAAGAGGCAGGCCACTATGCCTTCAGTCATACTAAAAGGCTGTCATTCTTCCAGCAAGGGCTTGTCCAGTGATTTGCGCTTTAAGGTATGCTAAGTATCACTTTCAACGGTAAAAATAACTGCATTAATAAATAAATAGCTGAAAGAGTTGGTTTGGGATACCAAATGGCTTCAACTGATTATACAGCTTTGTTCCTTGCACACTCAGCACTTGCACAAACATATTATCTTCATCTTCTTCCTTCAAATCTTTTCCTTAGTTCTTCACATGGGGACAGTCACTAAGCGGACAACTATGCACTACTTGTTTTTTCCTTAGTTCATTATCGTTCTCTCCTCTTGTCCTCCTACTATTGCTTGCTGCATACCATCCAAGTCCTGTAATGAACACAGAATTATCTCAGCCTTCATGCAAGCCAAGTCTAGAAAGACAGTAAAAGAAGGATATTTCTAAGTCATACGCAACACCATTACCCTATGTGACAGATGGAGTTGCTGAAAGCAAGACTGCCTAAGGCCACACACCAAACTAGTGATTAGGCAGACCCTTGTGGTTCCCCACTTCATGCCCGTTATTACAGATGCCATTCCTTCAGACCAGGAGATGCTAACCAGAGCTGGAAAGAATGCAGCTCCTCACACTTCTCCATCCCCACAGAAGCTGCAATTTCTTTCTTCCAAGGGGACTTAACTTTAAAAAATTAAAGTTTTACATTAAAATGAGAGAAAAAGAAATTATGATCTCATTAAAAAAAAAACCCAAAAAACAAAAACCAAACAACCCAACACAACCTTGTTTTGCGCCATTTAACACAGCCCCTACAGAATCACCAGTTACTCCAGCTGCAGCAGTTAGTACTTTGTATCTGTTCCAAGTCAGTCTCCACAAAAATGAGAACACACCACACACAAACATGTTTGCTTACTTAACAGTCACTTGCTAAACTTTAGCTCAAGCATCTTTAAGAAAAAAAAAAAAAACAAACAACAAAAGACGCTGAAACAAAAACAGGACAGAAAACAAAAACAGGACAGAACAATAAAGGTTTGCACAATTCTCATGTTTCTTAACTGGTACAGTTTACATAAAAATAACTTTAATACAGGGGTTTTGCACATAAAATGCTTCCATTAGTTTTAAGGTGTTGCAGAATTCTGTTTGCATTTTGCAATATCATGATAACTCCCACTAACAAAGATCAATTCTCACCAAGATTTCAATGTAACCTCAAGAATCAATATTCAGAGAAATGTTGAAGTGACAGAAAATAGTGAGGAGCATTGCTTGATTTTAAGTTCTACAAGTTTTCTCCAGCAGAAATGGGAAAATCTCCTTCTTGAAATATACAAAACAGGACTGAAATCACTGATAACATAGCTTTTGGAAAATAACCACCCATTTTGTTTCCATACACGATGCAAAAGTCAACAATAAATCAGTAAGTGAATAATCCATTGGGAGGATGAGGTTAAAAAGTAGAAATGCTCCGAGATTATACCACTTGATTGTTATTAGGTATTAATAAACCAAAATTTGGTGTTTAACCCTAGGACTATATTTATGTCCAAAGACTTACTGCAGAATGCCCGATATCACCATTGACATCTCTTTCCCTCCATCACACTGTAAGAAGTTGAGCGTGAAGTACAAGCTTTGCGTTGCCCACAGTTTATTGGCTGGGTGGGCTTCCATTGAGGCACACTGTCCTCTGCATTTCCACACAGAAAGTTGCTTAAAGGAGTTGTAGATTCCATTCCAGAAGCCCAGCAGTACTTCACATATTGGCTTCTCTATCCTCCATTTAATACAAGTGGGAAGATTTCCATGAAGTTATACTTTTTGTAAAAACACAGGAAATCTTAGCAGGATAAAAACCAAACAAGTTCTGCAACTGGATGCAATTCTGAAACCATTTATTCTTTTTAAAACAGACAGAACTGGAATTCTCTATAGGGGGGGAGGGGGGGGAATTAGTTGATCTAGCCAACATTTGTTTTCAATGAGCAATATGAACCAAAGGGGCAAAGTACAAACATACTGTAGTACAGTAGTCTGGATTTTGGACATTGCTTTTCAAATGCAGTTTGTGTTCTTTTCATAAGCATGCAAAATACTTAACTGCAATGGAGGGTCCTTTCAGAACGCAACATATATTGCCTGTAATCCTGCTGCATCTCCAGTTGAACACATAAGAAAACATGAATCAACGAACAGCCCATTATCTTTGAACTACTCAAAGAGACTGCACAAGTAGCCAAGTAAAACTTCCCAAAACATTCATGTGAGCTGCCCTTGCATAAGTAAGCAGAACACACTAAAATATCATCTGCAGGAGGAGCAAAACACAGCACACAGTTATTTTTAAATTATTTTAAATTCTTTTATTTAAAATTACAGCATCCAATAAGCAGATAGTTTTACATATTTCATTATGTGCAAAGCAGCACATAATTTGTCCAAAGAAGTCAATTCTGTTTGCTTAATTGTTTCTGAATTCAAGACCTCCAATCTACACATTGTAGAAAGAGACCATAATGGCTCCTGCTGACTGTTATAATAGCTCACCTATTAAGGACTGTGATTCTCTAGTGCCCTAAACATACAATGTATCATAACATCTCTTATCAAACTCATTAAGGCAAGCCTGCTAAATCCTTTTACAAGAGCCTTTCAATACAAAACAATACTCCTAGGACTCACTTTGCACAGAAAAAAAAAACAGAGCACTGATAAAATCAGAGCTACCTCAGTGCAAGCTGGTCACGCTCCTTACTTTGCGGCCAAAGAGCTAATAAGTTTAGCTTTTATATCATACCCTCAAGCTAAAAATCTAAAATCATCTTGTGTGTTCTGCTGTCAATTTTCATAACGTCTGCAAGAGAAAATAAAGAAAGATCACTGCGGAAAACTAATTATAAACTGGGTAAAGGCTGTGCTCAAAATTAGTCTGGGAAGCAGCAATCATTAATAATATGGGCAAGAGAGCAAATATGAAGTTTGACATAAATAGCCTCATTGAGCATTACTTTCCTAGTGGTTTTGGAAGCTACCAAGCTACATACACAGCTACTAAGAAAAGGAGCACCAGCTCAATCAAATAAAAGCTAGGACTTACAGTGCCAGATTCTCACTGACACTAAGGTTGCCTTTTCTTCTTTTCTTCATTCCTTACTCCTCCTATTTCTAACATGAAAAATTACACTTCTCTTCCCTCAAAGAAACACAAAATCCAGCAACCCTCACAAGTTCTGCCTTAGCAGCAAAATACTGTGAAGTTTTCAGCTTAAACAGTCTTCTTGAGCTGCATTTTAGTGGCTGAAAGATTACACAGCTGCCGACTTTGCTAGCTGGTATATAGCTTCCCAAGACATACCTAACAAAATTACTTTAAAGTTCATGGGTTTGTACTACTGAATGAAAAAACAGAACATGTTTCTGGGTGTAATAGTCAGATTCTGTTCATCATCATCTCTCCATAGGGAATCAAAGCAGAAGGGCTTGACAAAATTTTGGCTTCATAAAGCTTACAGGTTGAAGCTCTGATAACATCCAAGCGTATGTGCAAATGACCGTTGCAAGAAAAATCCAGTAAGAGTACATTTACTGCACTAGTCTAAAACAGTACGGTTACCTGAATATTTCCTTATCATCACCTGCATGACTGCAGCAGGGCCTCGTAGAACTCTTCCTAATAAAACTTATCACTGACACAACTTATCTTAAAACTAAATGCAGGCTATGAAACACAGACAACACTCAAGGTAACAAAAGATAACCTGAAAAATACAAGATGCTGTTTTTTAATTTCAGTAAGAGCTGTACAGTAACAGAATGACAGACCTGGCACTAATAAACACTGGAAATGAAGTCTGCAGAAACAAACTCATAGACGCTAGAGACACAGCTACAGTCTGCATTAAATTGTGCCAGACAGAAAATTTACTTACTACCTGGCCTTTCAAAATCAGCATCTGTTCACTTAATTAAGCATTGCAGGAATCTGTATGCACTATGACAGAACATTTTTACAATATAATTTTATATTTAAGTTGAGCTTTTCCCGTCCTGAATCCCTCCCACACCAGCTTTTCAAACACTTCTCCACTTTTGATGTTAGCACCAAGTTCTCTCTGCAGCTTCTGGAAAACACAGCGTTAGTCCAAAACTCCCCAATACACAAAGGGGACAATACTAGTTTTCCATGCTATGATCATCTTACCAAAAACCTACCTGACTGAACAATGGCCATTCACAGTAACCATTTTTATTGACCTCACTTGAATGCAGAATTTACAGAGAGTAGACTGTCCCTTCTGCAGCACTCAGTTTAATTAAAAAAAAAATTAAAAAATCATCAAAATTGTGAACCATCTATGGCAGGCAGGTTGGAAATAAATGATCTTTAAGGTGTTTTCCAGTGCAAACCATTCTATGATCCTGATTCTGTGACCTGGAAATAGGAAGATCCCTCAGACAACACATGGTAACAACTCCAAAATCACTTCTCCCTTCATGTTATCCTTCCAAGCATTTGAAGGCAGCTACCAAGCCACTCTCAAGCTTTATTAAGGAACTGGGGAGGGAAGGAGAAGGAAATGCATCCTGTCTACGCGCTATTATTTTTTTAATGTAAGAAAGAGAGCCCAAAACCCTCAAAAATAGTTTTCAGGGTTAAGCATTTGTTTCAATATAGCATTTTGAGGAATAGTATATAATAGCAAGAGAAAGGTGGCTGTCTAGGGCTCTCACACTCATTCAGCAGAACAGATGCCTGACAACAGCTTCAAAAAGATCACAAAAAACTTCCTTTAAATATTTCAGAAGTTGGAATTGGTATTCTCAGGAAGGGTTTCTATTCATTGTCAAAACCAAAAAAAACAATCCCTCAATATCAGAACCAGTCAAAGCCAGACTAAGACATTAATGAAGGCTATTCCGTGACTTGGACAAGGGGTGCTTGCACAACAGCTTTTTTGAATTGAGACAAATATTTCTGAAAAAAAAAAATCATTCTAGTGAGAATTCCAAAGCTTTAAGCTCTTGTTCTTCCATACTCCTAATAATTTCATTAGCAACCTAAATAATCCTCATAATATTTTAAAACCCAAACAAATCCTTTCATTTAAGAATCAAGGTAGGGTAGTAGTAGAGCTGCAGGGAGGGAAGAGCCAAAGACTCTTAAAGCTTCAGTTCTGCTAAGTACTGAACTCAGAGAAGTGCATACTCCTGCTGAGAGTATTCATTTTGAAAGAAACACATAAGGATGTTGGCTTTAAGCCAGTAAAATATTCAGTGATCTGGAATCTCACAGGATAGACCTACCAAACTGGTCTCACAACTGCCAGTGCGGGAAAAGGCAGCTGTAAGTACTGAACTCAGTTACAGCTTCTTATAACAGAACCAAACTTCAGTAGATTTTCTGTATTATCACTACTGAACTTCCTTTTCATGCCACTTAATTCCTTTCTGGATCTCAAAAGAGACTTACTACTTATCAGAGCCATCAGAAAACCTGGAGATCAGATTGGAAAAAGGCTGTTAATGCTGACTAACATATTTTGCTGCTGATATAGCTGTTTATAATCAGCTTTCATTTTTTCCTTTCTTGAAAAGCAGAAGGAGGTCACAGCCTTAAGTGTCAGGGAGGTAAGAAGGAGAAGGAAAATTCAGTGTAAGCAGCACACACCAATATGCATAGAAAAAATTAATTACATCCACATACTGATGAGATTTACATTAGCTTTAATACTTTAGAAAGATCTTGAAATCACTGTAGGCAGTTCTTTCATAATACCAACTCAACAATCACCACACATTAAGGCTTAGTAGAGAAATAAACCACAAAGACAAAAATAGCATTCTTTGATGCATTCACACCTTGAGTATACCATAGAATCATAAAATCATAGAATAGTTAGGGCTAGAAAGGACCTTAAGATCATCTAGTTCCAACCCCCTTGCCAATCATCAAGTTCCAACCTCCCACTAAACCATGCCATCCAAGGCTATGTCCAACCTGGCCTTGAACACCACCAGCGATGGAGCATTCACAACTTCCTTGGACAACTCATTCCAGTGCCTCATCACCCTTACAGTAAAGAATTTCTTCCTCATATCCAATCTAAACTTCCCCTGTTTAAGTTTGAACCCATTATTCCTTGCCATCTCACTACAGTCCCTAATGAAGAGGCCCTCCCCAGTATCCCTATAGGCCCCCTTCAGATATTGGAAGGCTGCTGTGAGGTCCCCATGCAGCCTTCTCTTCTCCAGGCTCAACAGCCCCAAACTTCTCAGCCTATCTTCATACAGGAGGTGCTCCAGTCCCCTGATCATCCTCGTGGCCCTCATTTGGACTTGTTAAGTTTCCTGCAATCCATCTCAGAAAGAGAACAGTTATCATGAAGGCAGCACAAAGAAGGTTGACAAAAGGCAACCAGAGGGGCAGCTTTGATTCTTTGATTATTTAAAAGCAGAAGGTAACTAGAATAGAACTTCTCAGAGTAGCTGGGGAACAAAACCTGCAAGGAAGAAAGAAAAGGGTCTTTAAAAGGAAATAAAAAAAAAAAAAAAAAAAGAAAAAAAGAAGGGAAATACAAACCCACATGAATAGGACAAGCAATGCACACAGGCAACAGTTACGACTTCTCATAAAACAAAAACTGCGATCATCAGATAAAATAACTAAGCAACAGGCATTCAACAAAGGTGAACTATGAACTTAAATTGTGAACCCCTCTGCTTGCTATCACATTCTGCCGTGGAACCCAACAGGACACCTGGATTCAAACGCAGGTTAGACAGAGCCATTTCTGAAAAGGGGTTATTTGCGGATACTTGGGGGAACTTCAGCAGAAGGCTACCACAATTTAGAGGTTCTCCCTGTCAGACTTATTTTAGAAGCCAAGTACCTCTGTGTGTCACCAACTGGTCAGTTTTATTCTATCTTTGTCTGAAGGCAAACTGCATGGCTTTACCGAGACTGCAGTACTTGTATTTCAATAATAATAGGACTTAATTATTAAACTGCATTAATTTGATTCACAGGGAAACAATCAGGTTTTGCAGAAATAAAAAGGCTGTTGATTCTTATCACTTTAAAGTTTTCCTTTTACAAAGAAAAAAAAAAAAAAAAAAAAACAACAAGCCAATAAGGAAAAACATCAATTTTCCATATAGTTGACATTCTTTTAGAAGCAGAAACTAGCTCTTGGAGAGACCAAATCTCACATAGTAGCTGTGGATCTCTCAAATAGTAAAACCACAATAAATCCCTCCTCCAAGATTTCTCAGCAAGGCACAAATACAATCCTTACATCAGAATAAATAAGAACAACATACTTGTAATGAAGTTTAACAAAACAGTATGATAAAATTTCTGTTAGGCAGCATGACATACAGCAGTATGACAAGTTCCACTGCCATGATAACAAGTCTTATCTGAATAATCTGTTAAAAAATAAAAATGCTGAGTTCCTATGCTATTCTATTAAAAAAGTACTAAGATCTCCCTCCTACACTAAAAAAAGTCTTTTCTGAAGTACCCAAATCGATTTCAAACTTGCTAAAAACGTATTTAACACATTTATAGATAATGTTTCCTTATTTTAAACTAAAGCCATACACAGAAACTGAGATGGAAGTTATATTTCCCATTATACATAATTGCTGCTTAAATTACTCAACACCTGCATATGTGCAGTAAAAGACAGGGCATACAAAATTACTATCTTTACAAAACTGGGCAGAATTTAAAAGAAGATAAGTGCCCCAAAATCATAGGCTTCATTTTACTGTGAAACAACTAAGACAGAAGGACTTAGCATTCAATCAACTGGTCTAATTTTTATATCTGCCAAGAATCCAGATGTGGGATTCGATACCTAGAACCTCAAGCTGCCACTGGTACAGAATCTCATAGTCCTGCTCCTGTTCACTGCGCTCAGCCCCTCCTGCATACCCCACAAAGGGGAATAATAAAAAAAAAAAAATTAAAAAAATATGAGTCACTTAATGTGTTCAAAAATAAGAAAAAAAACCCAACTTGTAAAAACCACCACCATCAAGCCACTGACCCCCAATCCACCCATGCACAATTGTAAAAGTAACATCGCTGTCTTGTATTTCATTCCATTTGTACAGTTACATCGCTGTTTAAGTGTCATTTCAGTTTACAAAGGGACAAGAGAAGCATTTCTCAAAATATTATGAAATTATGAAATTCCTTTGGGTGCATTAAATCTTCAAGAAAACACTGCAAGATTGATGCTTCATCCAGCAGAATACTCAGTACTCAGTGCTTCATAATGACTCCTTAAGACAAGCGACAAAAGTAGGCATGAATGTGAGTTTTTATTGTAAAACAGTCTAAGTCTCGAGGTGTATTTAAAACTGCAGCTTCTCACAGAAAACAAACCAAAGAGGCTCCGGAGTGCCAATGACAAAAGAAATTGTGACAGTTAGCACAATGCACATTTTACTGACAAATGACTTGAAAACTGTCAGAAAGCTGGTGTAAAAAAAGATGTGATTTGCAACATAATTTCTGCATATTTAAGATGATTACCGCTCCCAGGGAGATTTGGGATATGTTGCATTAGGAGGCAATAGTAAAAGAACTGAATCAACAAAACAAGAATTACATCATTGCTGTGCTGTGACAATGTAAATAAGAATAACGACATTTTTAACCTGCTGTATTTTAACCTCATAGAGAGGGCACTAAACAGAAAAAGCAGTATTATGTGCAGTTACCAATGTTCTACAAAAATATAAAAACCAGAAATTCTTCAGTTTGTATGGAAACAAGGGAATTAAGTGGATCCTGTGAATTTGTATGCTGAGTTTACTCTCTTGGAGTATGAGAGGGAGGGGAGTGGGGGAAAGGATGAAAAACTTGTACCTGACCTGTCAGAAAATTTGTATGTTTTTCACTTCACAATGGAACTTGAACAAAGAAATGCTAAAGTAATGGATTAAACATTGCCTTAACACTTTCGGCTTCAATCCTGCAATCTGTGGATGAACAAAAGGTGGCAAGACTTAGACGAACATCCGCTCAGTTTCCTTCCCCACAGGAAATGAGTTGGAGCATACAGGCTGGGTACAGATGATGGCATCTTCAACAAGCTAGCAGCAGAAGTTACAGCTTTAACTGCAAGCTCAAAAATCCTGCATGAGTGTATCCAGGAATCACCCAGCGTACGAAGAAGGTTGAGTTAGAATTAAACTTGGCTATGGATGTTAAAGATAACAGGAAGGGATTCTATAATTACATGGCAAATAAAACACAGACTAGGGACAATGTGGGCCCTCTCTGGCAGCTATCAGAAGTGGCTACCCTGGATTTGGAGAAGGCTGAGGTTCTTAATGACTTCTTTGCCTCAGTCTCCACTGGCAAATGCTCTGACCACACCACCCAAGTCTTGGAAGGCAGACACAGCGACTGCGAGAATGAAGATCTTGGGCCCGCTGCAGGAGAGGATCTGGTTAGAGACCATCGCTAAGAAACTGAACGTACAGAAGTCCATGGGACCTCATGAAATACATCCGTGGGTCCTGAAGGAGCTGCAAATGAAGTTGCTAACCCACTGTCCATTATATTTGAAAAATCATGGCAGTCAGGCGAAGTTCCCAACGACTGGAAAAAGGGAAATATAACCCTCATTTTCAAGGGGAAAATGGAAGAGACAGGGAATGACAGACCAGTCAGCCTCACCGCTGTGCCTGGCAAAATCTTGGAGCAGATTCTCCTGGAAGGCATGCTAAGGCACATAAAACCCAGCAAGGTGGATGGGGACAGCCAGCATGGGTTCACTAAGGGGAAATCCTGCTTGACCAATTTGGTGGCCTTCTCTGATGGGGCTATGGAACTGATGGACAGGGGTAGAGCAGTTGATGTCATCTACCTGGACTTGTACAAAGCATTCGACACTGTTCCACATGACATCCTTGTCTCTAAGTTGGAGAGACATCAGTTTGAGTGAGACCTCACTTGGAGTGTTGTGTGCAGTTCTGGTGTTCTCAACATAAAAAGGACATGCAACTGTTGGAACAAGTCCAAAGGAGGGCGACAAGGATGATCATGGGACTGGAGCACCTCCTGTATGAAGATAGGATGAGAAAGTTGGGGCTGTTCAGCCTGGAGAAGAGAAGGCTGCATGGAGACCTCACAGCAGTCTTCCAGTATCTGAAAGGGGGCTATAGGGATGCTGGGGAGGGACTATTCATTAGAGACTAGTTATAGGACAAGGGTGAAGCATTAAAACTTAAACAGGGGAAGTTTAGACTGGATATAAGGAGGAAGTTCTTTAATGTAAGGGCGGTGAGGCACTGGAATTGCCTGCCCAGGGAAGTTGTGAATGTTCCATCCCTGGCGATGTTCAAGGCCAGGCTGGACAGAGCCTTGGGTGACATGGTTTAGTGTGAGGTGTCCCTGCCCATGGCAGGGGGGTGGGAACTGGATGATCTTAAGGTCCTTTCCAACCCTAACTATTCTATGATTCTAAGATTTGGCTATGTAAACAGGAAATGCACTGCTGTGCAGACACCCCTCTTCATAAAATGAAATCTTTTGGATTTCTCATTTGACCTTAGGCTCCCAAAAGAGCATGAAGGTGCAGCAGCTCTAAGCTCACATAGCAAACAGCCAATCACACCGAGTGTATTTGTGAGAAAACTTCAGTTAAGTCTATTGCTAAGCCCTACATCTAGGCCTATAAGAATTTGTTTGGAGACACGCTTCTTTGTTTTTACATCAGTTTATCTATTTTTCAATTAAACCAGTCATGGTAGTAGATGACAAAGCAATGTAGATACAAGAACTATGAAAATTCAATGATGTTTGAAGTACTTCAGACAATCTATTTCTCAACAGACTAACAAAGACAACCTTGTAACCCCACTTTCCTAACATTAAAGAACTTTCAAAAATGTTAGGTTTGCAATCTTTACATGCCTGTAGCACAGGAACTCGAACTGAACATATTTATTTAGTGTCTGTACATACAGAAATAAAGGCAGTATTACCATCCTCAACTGTTTAGTTTTCTTTCAGTGCATATTTGTACATGCACATCTAAACAGTAAAAAGCTCTCCAGTCTAGCATTCAAAACTAATATAGGAAAAAGAATAGAACGGGAAAAAACAAAGACCAAAACCAGGGGGAAAGAAACAAAACAAAACACAACACACAACACCAAAAAACACACACCAAAAACACCCCCTCAAGATGGCTATTATAGTGTACGACCTCAATTTCAAATCACAATGACGACACCAAAGAGAGTAGCAGAAAGAACTGAGGCATCAATTGAAAGAATTTTAAAACATGACAAGCATTAAACCATAAGATGTATTCTTCCCAGATTTCGAAGCTCCATATACGTATGCATATTCTGCCTACAAAGGGCCAGAGGGCCTCATCTACTCCATCTTCCTGGTTGTGTGGCCTGTAGCAGATCCCCACTAGAACATTATCAGTCCCTGCTCCCCCTTTAATCCTGACCCATAAGGTCAGAATCAACTGTTTTTCCATTCCTAGGCAGGGTTCCATGCACTCCACCTGGTTACTGACATAAAGGGCAACACCCTCTCCTCATTTCCTTGCCTGTCCTTCCTGAACAGCCTGTATCCTTCCATGCCAACACTCCGGTCATAGAAGCCATCCCACCATATCTCCAAGATGACAATGAGATCATAGCCCTACAGGCGTGCTCATGTTTCTAACTCCTCTTGTTTATATCCCACGCCACGTGCATTTGCATAGAGGAAAGTAAGTTTGGCCCCAGCTGAAGCCAACCTACTGGCTGAAGTAGCTGGAAATCATTTGTGCTGCTCTTCCCTGCTGACCTATGATTCCTCTTCATGGTCTGCACATCTCTTGCTGCCATAGGCATCAAACTGGTGAGAGTGAGATGGATTGAGATTCCCCTCATAACTTTCAATTTTCTCTTTGGATTAAGCAATTGGAAAAAACATTTTGTGCCAGGTTTTATCAGCAGTCTTAGATGATACTATGCTGAAACTGAAAGGGGAAAAGATAAAAAAGAAGGGGAGAGGGGGAGAGTAATACTAGTCATACTGTGTTTCAGTAAAAGTACATGCACATTTACAAGCAAAAATTAATATTCCCAAAGATTATTTTAAACCAACATACTCTGTTGTGGCTTAAACCAAGACCTGTTAAACTGGATCTGTTATCAGTGGAAGGCAGAAATTCTTTTCCTTGGGTCTGTTTTGAACTACCGGGCCTCTCTCTGGTCTGCTCCATCTGGCTTCTCAAAGCTCGACTCAAATGGAGAATCCAACCCAGGAGATACTGTGAAATGCCAAACCTCAACTCTTGAAAGCCCTGACTAACAATTCTTAAGCCTTTTGTGTGAATAACACATACCAAGAGACAAGATTCACAAAAGCATCTCTAGGTACACAGAACAGACTAAAATCTTTATTATAAGCCAACTATATTTTTATTGAGGAGCAATTAGATCATTTTTGTCTACGCTAAAACACTTTACATAAGAACGAATATATAATACTTAAGAACAAAGACACGCACTTTTACACATACTTATTGGTTTTAGCTATAGTAGTCTCTCAAATGCTCTTACAATTTCTGCTTTTCCCCAGAATAAGGGGATTTCACCTCTCCAAAAGTAAAGTTCAAGTCTTACCTATTCCAAAATTTCCCAGAAGATAAGCTCCACAGGTCTCTAGCTTCCCTGTGTATGTAGGTTGACTAGTCCCTCACAAGAAGGACAAGGAAGGTTATTTCAGTTTTTCCTTTGAGTATCAGTATACAGCTTGTTTTAATGCTAGTGGTAGCGTTAGACGTGAAAAGTTCAAAACCGGAACTTTTCTTTCAAATGGATAACCTCAGACTCAGAGCAATCTTTTTCAAAGCTGCAAGTTCCTCCTATGTGCTTCTTGCAACTTGTAAATCATTTTTGCCTTAGAGTGAAAATAACCACCCCTTTACAATGTTAATGGATTAAAAATAACAGTTTTTACAAATCGTACATCCCAAGGAAGCTCAGTACTTGCCTCCTCCCTCCACTCTTCCTTGTCATTTGTA
Source organism: Psilopsiagon aymara (assembly GCA_024733675.1). Taxonomy (NCBI): domain Eukaryota; kingdom Metazoa; phylum Chordata; class Aves; order Psittaciformes; family Psittacidae; genus Psilopsiagon; species Psilopsiagon aymara. Next base: position 96,701 of record JANRGW010029152.1, read on the forward strand.
AACAAAAGGTTAAAGGCAAATAAGGTAGGCCAGAAAAGGGTCAAAAGATGCAAGGAATGGACTTAAAGTGAATTGTAAACCTTCTGAACTGCACAGCTGCACTGTTCCTATGGCCTTGATTGCATCTAGGCAATTTAGGAAGGCTGTTGAACACCAACACACACTGCCATAACACTGTAAATCTGTCTGGTCTTCATTTAAGTATGACCTGCACTTCTAAGAACTGCAGCTTTAAAGAACTGGTCCACACAAGCTTACACCAACATTCAGCCACCTCTTGAAATGAATCAAACAGCAGAGAAAAAATCTTAACATTCATCCACTTACCCCTTCTTCTGCACTTCAGTCAGCAACCAGAGGACTCCGTTGACTCAAAGAGAAAATGTCTTTACCATGAAACCCCACCCTATGTATCAGTTGTTATACCAAGAATTTCTGCTCTTTTTGCATGTCAGTGAAACAGGAACAAGGCTGAGAACCTGAGGAAGATGAGTGAAGACTATATTTGGTAATTTTCTAGAAGCAACCAGGTTCTTGCCTTGGTATTTTCTGCAGAAAGCAGGACAAGATCATTGTAACAAATTATATCCTTAATAGAAGAGTAAACAGGTCAGCCAAGTGCTCACTTCATCTGAGATTATAAACCAGTTACAAGCCTTAGCAACTTCTAAATAACTCATTCTCCTGTTCCTTTTCTTTCATAAATTCACTTCTCCCCATCAACAACAAAACAATTCTCCAACAGTCATCAAATTGCCTGGATGGCAGCTGCTAGTTAGAAAAGAAACCAAAAGGTATCTCTTCCAAAGACAGAAGTACTAGAAGTACTTGGAGAAAAGCTGCAACGGGTTTACATGGCAGTTTTGGTAGCAGAGGGAGAAGGGCTTGGAAGACACAAGAGCTGCCCACATGCCCAACACAGCTCATTCCAGCAAGCTCCAAGTAAGATCTGCTTCTACTCAAAGCTGAGCCTATCCCTCAATCTGGTTGCACCTCTGTGATAGCACATTTAAGAAAGGTTAAAAACCACCGCGCAGCGGCTGGGAGGAAAGAGAAAATAGTAGAGCAGGGCAGACACCAAGACCAGAGAAGAAGGAGACGAGTAGGTGCTCCAAGAACCAGAGCAGAGATGCCCCTTTAAGCCTGTGGAGAAGACCACAGGGGAACAGACTGTCTACCTGCAGACTGCGAAGGACTATGCTGGAGCAGACATCCACACTGCTGCTCACAGAAGACCTCACAACACAGCATGTGGATGTGCCCTCAAGGGAGCTGCAGCCTACAGAGAGCCCATGCAGGAGCAGGATACAGGCAGGATCTGGTTTACTGGCAGGGTTGTGGCATATGGGGAACCCACACTAGAGCAGTATGTTCCTTAAGGACCATATCCTATGGAAATGACCCATGCTGAATCATTTAGCGAAACACTGTACCAAGCAGGAAGGGCCCCATGCTGAAGCAGTGGAAGAGAATGGAGAGGAAGAAGCAGCAGAGACAAAGTGATATGGTCTGACTGCAACCCCCATTTCCCATCTCCTTGCACTGCTCAAAAGGAGGAGGTAGAAGAGTTAAGAGTTAAGCCTGGGAAGAACGGGTGGAGAAAGGCAGTTCTAGCTGTGTTTTCACTTCTCATTATTCGACCACGTTCTTAATTGGCAATAAATTACATAAATTTCTTCAATCTAGTCTGTTTTGCCCACTATGGTAATTGGGAAGCAATGTCCCTGTCCTTATCTCAATTCACAAGCTTTTCATCTTATTTTCTCCCCTGTGGCGCTGAGGAGTGTCAGCGTGAAGAGTGGCTGGGTAGGCACCTGAGAGCCAGCCAAGATCAACCCAACACAAGATAACCCCTCAGAAGTCATCTCTCTGGTTCCCAAACAATAGAACTATTACAGAAGAAAAATGCAAATTGACTCACTGGAAACTTGTACATTAACTTTGGCCACAATTTGATGTGTTAAGCTGCAACTGCCATCAAACAACAATTTAATGTCCTGTCCCTATTCATTCTCCTATCCACCAACTTCTACAGTTGCTTCCATTCCCAGGTTCCCCTGTGCTCTGTTCAGGATGAGCACTTTCACAGTTGTGTAACAAACTCAATCAGGAAACTGGGACACACAGAAAATTATTCAGCAAATAATTGCAGTTAGATTAGCTCCCTGATCCAGTGAAGTATACAGCTGAGCAAACAGCAATGCTCGCACCACTTACATGACAGAAAGAGGTGGAAAAAAGGAAGGGGCAGGCTCAGAAGGTGTTTTCTTTATTTGTTTGCCAATAAAGCTGGCTTAAAACTGCAGGAAAATGCTGCCTAAGATAGATGCTTTCCAGTAACCTCCCTTGTTCAGAAATTCTGGGAGAAATGCTGGACACCTCAACCACTCTTCACAGAAAGGACAAAGGTCCTAGAACAGGAGATACAAGAATTCAAGATTACTGCACAATTAGTGTGAAATCCAGTAGACAATACCTATGTCCACAGTTCTCAAATAGAAGGGCGAAAAGGCAAATTCACATTCCAATTCACCTGACACACTGTAAGCCTTGCTTTCTACATGGGTTTGTTTAGTGAGGGACTGGCCTAGACCACAGTAAGTTTCATGAACACGTAACTTGACAAAATCCTGTCTGACAAATTAACTGAAGTAATCATACGCGCATTCATTTTAAAATCAAACAGAAGAATAACAGAAGGAACGAAACCTGTAACAAGAGTTCCGCAGTTCAGAAAAGTAATTAAGGGAACCTGAATTTAGATGTGACTGTATGCACAGAAACTGCTAAGGTACAATGGGTGTTGCACAAACTGCATAAAACACAACATCAGAGTTGAGTGAAATGATACAGAGATGCAAGCAGGGGATCATGGGCTAGAGGTGGGGAGGGAAGAGAGAAGATGATAGAGAATGGAATCAGTATTCAACTATACCTGCATATTGATGGATTTTCAGCAGCTAAGGTAACCAGGTTTGGCACCAGAAACTCTAATATGGTGCTGTGGCACTCTGGCAGCTATCACTTTGTGCAGTCAAAGCCAAACCAAAGTAGAACTTAGAGAGTAAGGAGAAATAGCTTTTTAAACAATAAAAGCCAAAAAGAAACACTAAGCTAAGAAGGCCAATGCATGGTAAAGATTACTCAGACAGAGCATAAGATTAAAGCGCGATCCCAACTAAATTTGATATTGATCCACAATTTTCAACAATGCTACCAGTGTGAGAACAGCAGGAGAAATTCATGTGAATGAGTACATTAAAAATGTAAAATTCTCTCTCTGTTACACAAATAATAAGAAAAAAAGAGCTCCATAAACCCAAAAAGGGATTAGGACAGATACAATTTAACACTAAAACTGAAACACATGAAAACACAGGACTTGGTATCCAGGATTTTTAAATTGATTGAACCAAGCAGTCTGCTCTGGTAACACAGCAAATATATGCCTATATTTAAGAAACAAAGACACTAACCTGAAAAAAATGCTCCATTAGGTTGAACTCAAAACCAAGCAATTATTTAGAACAATGTTTGAAGGAAAGAACAAATACAATCTTAGAAACTGATAGAAAACAGGGTAAAAGCCAACAGATTTATCAAAGGTAAATTTTATCAGATCAGTGGACATCTCTAAGACATGGCAAAAAATTATTGACAAAAAATAAAGAAAAAAAACACAAAACAAACACCAAAAATAAAACACCTAAACATAAAACCACAAGAGATCTAATCAACTAGTCAACAGTAAAGCACATGATACTAAGCTACAGTGGCAGTTTAATTACTGACATGGAACACTGGACTCTCACCTATGAAAAGGAGGGGAAGAGTGAAAAGATATGTTTGAGGTGTCCTCCCCTACAGGAAACCAAAGGAAGAAAACAATGTTTTCTTAAAGGACAAAAGGCAAAGAATAATTAAAGTAAGAGAATTACTAGTCCTTGGAATTCTACAGGACAAAATCACAGAATCATAGTATACCAGGTTGGAAGGAACCTCAAGGAACTTTCTTGGCAAAAGAAATAGTCTTCTTCTTATTACCTGATTTATTTTCCATTATGTTAATTTGACTTAAAGGCTCTTTATGAAAGAAAAAAAAAATCCTGTTGCAGACACTTGCTTTCATTAACATACTATCTTTCAGTGAACAAGAGTATGTCTGCAAACAGACACTACAATGTGCATCTGACATGCAAACCTCTCTTCTTTAAGCAACCTGCAAAATATCAAATAGCATCAATAGCAAAACCAACTATATGACCTAGGCATTGCAGTACCTTGTATCCTGCTTTGAATATTAAACTAAAAGAAGGTAAGATTTCTGAAGACATACAGAAGTTCCATACTATTTTCCCATTCTTGAATTATGCCAAGCGAAACACCAGTGCATCAACATTCTGTTTAAGCTTTTGCTGTCCCGTGAAATACAGGTTGGCACAATTCAGGACAGGGTCTTGATTTAAATATTAATTTCCAACTGATTTGAAAAAAACTATCCTGTAACATAGCCCAGAGTTCCTAACGTGCTGTGAAATATATTATCTTTCTAAGAAGAGTAATTTGCACTTCACAGGGTGCCAATGAGAGGCTAGATTACTGCCCAACAGTACTTCAATCTCATATTAATATGGAGGAAAGTCAAGCTATTTTTCTTTAGTTTAATATTTACTTCACTGCTACGGCTTATAACATCCCAAGACTTTTTCACCTCTAATCATAAACTTGTGGAATCCATAGCAACACAGAGAAGACAATCATAAACAGTGATTTCCTTTAATGATTGATGCTCTCACAGAATATGATACGCAAAGATCAAACTCTTGAATGTTGTTATACTACTTCTGTTTCTTTTACTTCTAACCTTCTAAACACTTAAAACCAAATTCAAAACAGCTTAGAAAAGATCTAGAAAGAAACCAGAGAAGCACTTGAGAGTATGAGAACAGCCTGTTCAGTCTAGCAAAGGGCATGATTATTCCCCAAGCAAATCCAAGTAAACAACAGTACAGAAATGTTGAGTGAAAGGAAAATGAGCATAAACAAGTTTTAATTTCCAGATTGAATTTATTTTTAATGAGTTACTCAACCCTCAGAGTAACAAGGTTCTAGAACCGCCTTCTAGCTGAAATAGGATAAAAGCTGAAAAGGATAAGGACTTTTTTAAATAGAGTTTGACAAGTAGGGATTACATAATGCAACGTTAGCAGGAGATTGAATTTAACACAGGAAATTCATGATACCCAATTCTCCTATATCCCAAATTTATTTCTAATTACCATTTTGAGACTATAGGAACAATGGGAAGGCAAAGACATAGAACTGCTTTACATATCATTCAGTAGAAAGGACTGTATTGTCCTCAGGATTTTTCACAGAGGACAAAATTATTTACTATTACAGGAAACTGCAAATTGCTGCAGCACTTCTGCCCACAAAAACCCAAGAGATCAGTACAAGTTCAGTGACCACAGCATCATATTTTCCATTGTAGTAAAGACAATATTCATGAAGCAGCTGGTCTTTTATTAATAGAATTCATTTATCTTATTCATAATAAATGAAGCACATAGTAGACAACAAGCCAACTGGCCCGTTAAGGAACAATTAAATTTGACCTTTTCAGAAATCAGTTTAAGAGTTTGAAAATCCTAATTTTAAAAATCGTACAACATTTTTAAAGCAGAGACATCATTTTATATGGCATTTGAAACTTAAATCCACCCCACTGGTAACCTGATATAATCCAACTACAAAACTTCTGTAAAGAATACCTGCTTAAATACTAAGGCACAAGAACACCCATGTTGAGTCATCCAAGGACTTTGTCAACAAAACAGTAATATGCTGTTGTTACTGACAGCATAGGAATTCATTTACATGGATTATTTGTTCAAAATGAAACATCACATGATGGACAGAAAATAGCCCACTCTGTAACAGTCCACTACATACTACTATTTGTTTCCTCCATTATATGCCTGGCTAAAGATAATATGGTACAGTCTGCAGCTGCTTTAAATACTAGAGGAAGCCATTAAGCTCCTTCTCTGGAAAGATCCTGCTTATTGTTGGTATCTTTGCATGAAAGGCTGAACCCTAGTGAATCCATAATCCATACATAATTCACACATCAGCAGAAGCTGAGCAGGACAGTGCAAATGACTATCAGAAATAACAGAACAGTGAGGAAGCAGATGACTTCAAAACATAAAGGCAAACTACAAGGTTTCAACTTCCTTTCAGTGGAAAACTTTTTTCCATTTCATAAGAAAATCACAGATTTTAGAGACTAAGAAATGTAGCATGTTGCAGCACCCCGCCTCTCACCCAATCCTAACATGAAAGGTAAGTTATGCATTTTTGTATTTTATGACTAAAAAGACTCAAAAGTAATAAATTTTCAAAGGCAATATGAGTTATTTCTGAAATTCCCACTAGTAAGCTATACTTTTATAATTCCATGTTTTCCATCATAGTATCATATGAGGAACATGAAGAATCAGTTGTTTTACTTAGAATCTGTATTAATAAAAGAGAATGACTGCTATCAAACTTTGGTGGCTATTATTCAAACAACTCAGTCCTGCTCCAGTCAGAATCTGGAAAAGACATTGTAAAGATATAAGCTCATGAAAATAATGTGAAGCCAAAATACCTGGGAAAATGCATTTCTCCGGACACAGATACAAAAAAGAAAAAAAAAATCCCAAGAGAGATAACAAGATCATAGGCTCTTTTACACTTTTTTTTTTCCTCCAGGCAGTTAACAGCCCCCCCCCCGGATTTCCATGCACATAGGCAGATTCATCACTGTCCCATTATAATTAGGTTTATGAGATAAGAAAGTTATCCTTGAAAACTATATGCCAAAACAGTTTCAAGATAATCTTTTTTGTATGGAATTTCTAGAAAATGGAAAAAAATATCCCCTAAGACCCTCCCCTCACAAAAGTTGGTATTTCCATCTTCTGCCTGTCTTCTGTTTCTCTGTGCATTTAAGTAGTAAAATAAAACTAGTAATGACTGCTACTAAATAAAAGTTCCTAAAGATATTTGTTAAATCGTATATTACACTACAGCTTTGCATTACTGTTTGCATCATATTAAAACACCTTAAAATGTACAGCATTACCTAAAAAAAGCTGCAAATCCACTGAACTTTGAACCATTTAAACCAAAACTTACAGTGTCCCCATCTCTGAATGCACAAACTTGTGGCTAAAATAGGACCTATATGGATAGAGAGGGCCTCAAAAATCAGTGGGGAAGACTGAAGGGGTTTGTACTTCAGTTAGCCATGAGATCACCTGTAGAAGATGCATGTTACTTTGGGAGATTGTTTAATACAAGATTCATTGACTCTGGCAGAACAGTAGGCCTATTATGGAAATCCAAAGTATGTAAGTAATTCTATAATGAAATTTCCTATATAATGTATATGACAATGCCCTAGACTAGGCTGAGTTTTAACAAGGCAACTACAAAGAAATTACAAAGTACACTACTGACAAAAAGTACAATAGACTTGATGTTTTAATTGAAAATAAGCTTTAATCAATGTGAAGAAAAAAATCCAGTTTCAACATCCAGCTACAGATGGACCTCACTACATGAAGCATTTAAGCATACGCATTTAAAACATGCATCTGAAAGAACTATTAAATCAGGTCCTGAAAAAGTCCTCGAATCAACACTTACCTAATAATCAAGAAGGCCAGGTGTAACAGGAGATCATTTTTTCTAAAAAGCTTGGTTTGGGATTTTTTTTCCCCAATTCAGAAGTTAACAACAAAGGAATCCTCCTCTCCAGGTGCACCAGAGAAAACTATGTGCTGCTATGTAGTTGTAGCCACACAGAGAGTTAAACCTCTGTTGAAAGGCAACTTTTTAATGTAACAGGAACACCCATTAGATGCATAAGCTTAAGCCTTTCAAGAGTTAGTAGTGTACTTACTACCTCAGTTAATTTCAAAACGAAAATGTAGTCTCTCTGTGCAAATACTAACTGCAGGACAAGGCTGAAGTTGGCACAACAGCCATACAAATGTAATGCTGACACTTGACTACACTAGGCCATATAACCTGCCCTTTTATGAGGTACTCACAGAGTCTTACATATTTAGAAGGAGAAGGAAAATGTCAGCTACTGGTTAATGGAACACAGTATTACAGCTCTGGAAACACTTTGGAAAGCAGCACTCTTCAGAATGAGCCACGTTAAAAAAGTATACGAACTTAGCTTGGGATCACTCCAATTAAAATGAAAAATGTTTGTATACTAAATTAATCATATCTATTCTACCCTCAATTTATGTGAATCTTGTCAGGTGTTTAAAAACAGTGCATTTTTACAGTAATTTCTTACACACTGGATTATGCATAAATAATTACTTTGTAACTTCTGTAATACAGAAGTTTAATACCAGCTGAAAAAAACATGCACTGTAGTCCCATATTATATGAGATATTAAATTTATGTAACTTTAGAAGATTATAGTATTTTCTAACTGTGTTAAGTCAACTTCACTGTCTCTTCTGTAAACATGGCCAGGAAGGACATGTTCAAAAACTCATTTCCACTGAAGCTCTGCAGCACAGCCTGGATTGTTCACTCACAACATAACTGATCCTCCAAAGTGATATGTAAATGAAAAATTCTAAATCACCTAAAGAGTTAAAACATGGTAAATAATGCCTGCTGCTCTTCAGAGCTCGTAGGTTATTAAATAGTCAAAGATCAAATCATAAGAGTTCATCACTGCAATCAACTACTTAACTCCACTGTTTGATTACATTTTTCTTTGACAATTTAAAAGAATTAAAGAAAAAAAAACAAAGCCTTGCACAAGTATTTTACACTCCACTGATTTTAAAGCTGAGTAGGAGTAGCTAGTGTGCTTTAACAAGTCAGAAGTTCTCTACTTTAAGAAATACACAATAGTGCTACTTCCCACAAGTACACTGTCCTTGGAGCATCTACACCAGTCTGGACAGTACACATCCAGGATTTCTATTTCATTTTGAAAAAAACAGACATTTTCCTAGTTGTCTTAACACAGGAACTAAGGCAGCATTTCTGTGAAAGGTATGGTCAAGAAACTAAGGGGATCTGAAATGAACAAAAGGAGAAATATTTCTTACTACACCAAATCAGACCTTATTTTCCTAAAGCTAAAATACAGTATATCACACAGTATTTTAATTCAATAAGCATTGTGTCAAACGTTAGACTAAAAAGTTTGAAAAATCAGGAAAAGTTTCAAGTAGTCATTACTTAAGATACAAATAGCGCTGCTCCCTTAAGAGGGAGAGAATTGTTAGATATGTAGATACAGGGTCTAAATCTAGCAAGAACTCATAAGTATTCTTTATGAAAACAATGGGACCACTCCAGAATCTATTTCTAAATGACTTCTCGAGAACGACACTCTTTCTACAGCAGCCTTTGACAACTTAGGAAGAAAGCTGTATTTGTTCATTATTTCATCAGGAACAAAAACCAGTCAATTTCCAGTGCTAGTCCAGGCCAACAAAGTATCCAAGTAGCATCCTAAAGCTCTCATTACTATTTGTGTACACCATCTTATAGCACCACTTTATAATAGTAAAGTTTTATTAACTTCCATTTTTACTACCTAAAACAAGCTCAAACATCCTGTTCTATGTAGAAAGCTTTGTGGCAAAGAGAAAAACAAAGTAAAAGTAAAAAACAAACTGATCTGCTTTGGAAAGAAAAATGCACAGTTGAGGTTTTAACCATACAACCACACACATTTTCTACGTATTCTATCGTCCCATATTCTATGTTCATGAATACAGAAATTTATTGAATTTAATACAAATTCACATAAGATGCTAGATTTGTATCCACCCACTCACTAAACCTCAGATGAACCCAGAAAAACATGCACTTGTATCAAAAAAGTCTCAAGAAGCCAGAAGCTGCTTTACGTAAATACAATGCTGTAAATAAACCATCTACAGTTGATGCATGAACAAGCACAATTAACACTATGTTCCACCACTGGATAAACAAACCTTCACGTATTAACCTCTTGTAACAGGTAAAGAGACAAACTTTGAGTTTCGACTTCCAGTCAGCATCAGTCCGGTTTCTTATGAGCTAATGAGCTCATAGCGCTCATAGCAACACCTGCTCCTTGTCCACATAGAGCAATGCTTGCGACCCTCCACCCTACAAAAAGCAGCACACCCAGTCAATGTGGCCGAGACTCCTCAGGATTAGAGTAATTCTTTTCCTTGAACATCTCACGTTTCAGCACAAGCTGTAAGTTACTTCTGTGCTCTACCTGAAGGAAAGTTCTGACTGGCCAACAAGAGAGCTCCGAACTGACTTAAAGACAAGCAGCAGGCAAGCAGTTATGGAACAGGAGGGCAAGCCGAAACTAGTAATGCTTATGGCAATTCCAAGTTTTCGCTTTACGCCCCGCAAAGCGTGAGGGCCGTTTTCACACCCCGGGAAGCTGTCAGTACTCAACTCGCAGAGCTTTAAAGGCACGAGCTGCTCACCGTTATCAATTCTTTCATAACCTTTCAAAATACATAAAATTTACTTTACTACATGAAGACGGGGCAGGGTAGGATGGGAGGTGTCCGTGGGATATAAGCTCTGTTCACATAAATTCACTCCAGTACCTTGCTTTGCACGTTTATACAGTCACTTCCATTATCTGAAGATACCCAATTAGCAGTCAAAGTCCCAGAACGAGCCCCCAGGGCCACTTCCAGCCCCCCCCCCGCCGAAGCTGGGCTCTTGCCCGCTCCCCGCTGTCCCCATCCCGGCGGGCGCGGCCGATCCCGCCGGCGGGGGTAGGGCCCCGCACCGCCCCCGCTCCCCCGGGAAACCCACCCAGCCCCGCCGCAGGCCAGGCGAGGCGACGCAAGGCAAAGCGGAGG
>JANRGW010029154.1:0-46204 GCA_024733675.1 Psilopsiagon aymara
AACCCAACAATAGAGGTGGGAAGGAGACAGGAGATGGAGAGAGCAGGACCCCAAGGGGGGGGGGTGTCCCTGCGCTGCTGCTGGTGGCACAGGGGGGGCGATGGGCACCCATTGGGGTGCGCTGGGCCAGACCCACCGTTACAATAAATAAGGCTAAGACTTGAGGCTACTGGCTCAGCTGGCCGGGGCTGGGGCCACTGTTGGAGTCTGTATTAGTGTTCACAAGTCCCTGCCCGCCCGCTGCCGCGTGGCTCCGGCCAGGGCGCAGGCAGGATGTAATGCCCGATGCTGCCAAGGAGGTTCAGGTCGATCCCTATATCCCCACAAGGCCACCCACAGTTGGCCCAGGCTTAGACACAGCCCCCGCCGCCGGCCCGGGGCAAGAGAAGGCAACAACACGCTACAAAGAGATCTGCTACTCGCTCCCTGGGGGAGCTGGCCCCAAAGAGCAGGGTCAGCCCCACAGCCGAGGCCAAAGCAGCTTTCCCCCCCCTCTGCCCATAGAGGTCCTTACGCTGGGGGCGATGCTGGAGCTGGGAGCAGGCAGGAGCAGGGGTTGGAAGCAGGCAGGGAAGCGCTGCCGTGAGCGAGGCGCCCTGGCTGGGGCACTGGGAGGACCTCTGCGTGAGAACAGTTTGTCTGGCAAGACAGGCATCCAGTTCACAAAATGAGGCTCAGAATCAATCGTTTCTGTTCTCAGCACAGGCAAACGCGCTCCCAGTGGCATTCGGTGACAAACCGGGACATCCTTCTCCTGCCTCAGCGCCATGGGGTGTGCGTGGTGAGGCTGGGATGGCAAGATAAGCTGGGGAACAACTACAGCAGAGACTTCAGCCAGCCCCTTCCTAATTCTAGGCAGATTATTTTGGGAAGCTTTTTCACATTATAACTCATATATTATATCTGTACCACAACTGAAGTGTGAAAACGCTAAATCAGAATTAATGCAACTTTAACTGCACCTTAGGTAAGCTACTGAAAAATAAGATTAAATCATATAATCCTTATGAAACTAAAGAATCAGTGAAAGGGGGGAAAGAGGCCACGGCAGGCCAAGTCCTGGAAAGCCTTTGAACTGAGGACAAGAGGCGACCTTTGCCTCGTGCCCGAGGCAGCCCTGATGACACCGGGGAACACGAAGGCCTTGGGGTGTTGCAGCCACCGAGGGTCAGACAACACGGCCGAACCAGGTGGCACGTTGGGGACAGGAGAGAGATTTGATGCAGATGAAGGGGAGTGGGAGGTTTCAAGGAGCTCTTCCTCTTGAGAACCCCCCGTAAATCTAAGCTTATTCAAACCATATGGAGCGAACGCAACGAGCCGGCTCCGTGCTGCACAGCCGCAACTTGTGCCAGCAAACCGGCTTCACCCTTGGTAGTCTTCTCCTTTCGCACAGGCTTTGCTCGATCCAGAGAACAGCATGGTTAAAAAGACAAGAGAGGTAGATTACAGTCATGATTAAAAGCAGATTAGTCATCTAGGCTTCGATTTAAAAAACAGATTCCAGAAGATGCCAAGAGGTTGCTGCTTCCAAAACTAGCTTTGCCCAAAAGTCTTCTCCCTCCAGAGCGAGTGCGTGTCCCTGAACAGAGCTCAGAAGAAGTGCTACATTATTCTCCATCACGGGACACGGGTATTGCTGTTGAGCTGTAGTAAGCGACGTGAAAGGCAGACTGCAGGATGGTGCTTGTGCTCTCGGATGTGTAGGAAGCTACTTCCGAAGGTACCTCTGGGCCAGGATCGCTGCGTCCAAAGGGTTCATGGGCTGAGCATCGTGGCCCAAGCGTCGCACTGGGGGGATGTTCCCGAACTGCCGCTTCTGGAGGAAGCTCTTGGCCTCATGCAATGTGTTCTTCTCCTCAGCCAAGAGCAGCTGCTGCCTCATGTAGTTCTCGAACTCGTACTGCGAGCACTCCTCCGTCACCTTCACCTGCCAGAGAGCCACCGTCTGAGCCACAGCAACAGACCCACAACGCCCCTCCGATGGTCCTGAGCTACCACGGAACGAGTCGTAATGCAAGAATGGGACCTGCTGCCTCACACGCAGTCATTAGTGCCACCAGCAGCAGAGGTTTGGGAACCTCAGCGGCTCCTGACCCAGCTCATCCCAACCCTGCCAGGCATTCAGCGGCTGCAGCTGCCTGATCCCAGTGCTCACACCCAGCAGAGGGATTTCTGATGGCATCACTGCAGCATCACAGGCAAAAGCTGCTCCAAGGCTGTCCCCAGGCAGTGAGGTCACCAGCTGTCACTTCCAACAGCAAGCATGCTGGCAGCAAAGCAGGATGTTTGCTCCCATCTCAGAACTCACCAGGGAGCCTGAGCCAACCCTGCTGCCTCTTCCCAGCTCTCCCGGCACACGCGAGCTCTCAGCTGTGTGTGAGGGACTGAGAGCTGCCTGGAGAGGAGCAAACTGCCCCTCAACCAGGTCTGGTGCCAGCGAGCTCACTGCCAGCCAGCACGGATGTGACTCCCGGCCCCAGCAGCATGAGCCTCTCCTTCCCCTGCACAAGGTGGTGGACTCGGCTGCCTCAGAGAGCAGCGGCCACAGCCGGGTCCTCACCACAGCTCAGGGGCCACGCGGTGCTGCCACCTCTTTCCATCACAGACAGACTTAGCACACTGGCACGGAAAAGCAGTTCCATGGAAAGGGAAAGAGGAAAACCTACCTCTTGGGGGTTTTCTGGGTTAGCCACTTGGTCGTCAATGTCTGGCACCACTTGCAAAGGGCCGCTCAGCGAGGACATTGACTGCCTGGGGGGAGAGCACAGGGTCAGGGATTTGGACTATGGAACCCAACACCCCAACCAGGGCAATCCCTCCTGGCTGCCCATGGCTAGACACCAGAGTGTGGCACAGCCCTGCCCGGCTGCCACACCAGCGACTGCTACTGCAGGGTGCCATCCAAAATTCAATTTCCCTGGAATAAAATGGTATTCTAACCCATAGAACTGCCCCCACCCCCCGTTGCTGCTCATTCTAAACAGGATGTGGAACTCTAACTCTTGCATAGGTAGGAGAGAAAACAGCCACAGCTCCAAAAATCACAGACTTCACTTGCTGACTCAACAGGCAGCACAAGAACTTTGCCTGGGCGTGCTGTGCAGCACAGACAGAAGGTCACAGGGCTGACAAGGGGGCACTGCACCAAGCAAACACCACCAGGACTGATTTATGCTGGAGCGTGCTACTGGAATCTCATCCCGGTTGGTCCATGCCAGTCCTGAGCCAGATTTACCCTCAGAAGCATCGCCCGCTGCGTGTGTAGAGCTCCCACCTGCAATGGCACCTCCCGCTCTTCCACTCTGGACACTTCATGCTTGCTTTTACTTAGCAGAGAACACAGCACTAATTACTTGCAGGAAGTGTGTGCATTTGGCTGCATCTGTTTCCACATGGAAGTTATCCCTGACCATTACACTTCCTTTAAAAATCAAATCTGAGGAGCACAAGGGGGGCCCAGCACCAAAGGCCCTCCTGTACCCTAGTACTTCTCTGTAGTGTTACTGCTTTACAGGCTCCAGCCTTGGTCACAATGGCAAGCATCTGCACAGGCCAATGGTTGAAACAAGAGATCTAAAGACCTCCTTTGCTGTTCTCACAGCCTCTCCTCTGGTGTCCTGCTTGGCAGCAGTCTGATGGCCACAGCTGCGATAACACAGCCTGTGGCCAGAGACACCATGTTCCTGCCTCTCTGCTCTTGCACATACCATGATGCTATGATGGAGCTGAGGGAATCCAGCACTTCAGAAGCAGTCAGACGCTGCTGTGGATCCAAGACCAGCAGCTTTCGGATCAAGCACACAGTGTTTTCCGAGACCCGTCCATCCCTGCAAGACAGAACACACGATGAGCCTGAGTGCCCGAGAGGGGCAGAGGCAGCAGGAGCATGGACATGCTGAGAGCACAGGTAAGAGCGCCTCCATCACTCTGACCGACAGATCCCACAGTGAACCAGGAGGTTGAGCCCCTCTCCCTGCACCACGCAGGGCCTTCCTCACCATTGCATGAGATGTCCCAGGCTCCTTCGTGTCTACTGCATGCAGTCTGTTCTCATCACTGCTGGACCCTCGGGGGCTTTGAGTGAAGCCCCACCAGCTCTGGCTGTCCCAGTCAGGCCCAGAGCACCTCCTGCACGGGGACCAGGAGAAGGGCTCTCCAGGCCAGGCTGTACTCACTCAGGGATGTTGTACTCGGCAGCCTTGATTTTGCGGAAGAGCTCCTGAGGTATGCTGTCGTAGAAGGGGAACTGGCCATAGAGCATGGTGAAGAGCACCACTCCCAAAGCCCACATGTCACTGGGTTTTCCACGGTATGGCCGTCCTGCAGGGAGCAAGGAGACAGAGCAACAGGCTTTACAACACCGCCCACCTCTGAGGCCCTCCACCACCAGCAAAGGCCCTTCAGAAACCTCACGGGATCCTTTTTTCTAAGCACTCATCAAAACGCTCAAGAACTCCCATTACAACACACCAAGAAACTCTTCCAAAGGTGCAGCCTTTGGGAGTCAGGAAGTTGTTCATCTCCACACCGGTCTTCTCCCTTTCCCTACAGAGCAGGGCTATCCCTGCTGAATCCAAGAGCATCAAATAATCAGCCCCGGCACAGTACGCAGAGGAATCCCCACTTCACTCCCCTTCACCATCCCTGCAGACTGTCACTGCCAGGAGCCCCTGAGGCCCCACAGATGTGTCTTGCTGAGAGTCCAGGTCCACGGAGACGGGAATTTAAGGGCCAGCGAGCAAAAGGCAAGGTGAGGCAGGAAAGAAAGCCCAGCGATAAGTGGATTTTGGTGGAGAGCAGTCCAAGATCAATGCCATTGTGAAGTGCAGACTAAGACCCTCTGCCTGAAGCCATCGAGGTGGGACTCTGCCTCTGGGATGGATCCAGCAAGTGGCCACTGGAGCCTGCTGTGGAGCCATGGAGAGCGCAGGAAGCTGCCTCCTCCAGAGGCATTCCCAAAAGCTGCTGCAGTCCCAGCACACGCTGGGGTTCACTCAATGGAAACTGGTTTAAAACCCCTTCAATCACACAAGGCAGTGAATGGCAGCATGCCCAAGGGTCAGAAATTAAACTCCAGTGCTGTGCCACAGCACAGGACTGAGGGAATGACTTCCTCTGACTCACACACTGAGTCACTGCTGCAGCATTTGTTATTTGTACTAATTATTCTTTGCTTTATATGCTCAAAAAAAGGCACCTCTCCCTCCTCCTCCAGCTTTTCCTGCTGTAACATTTCAGCAGCCACAGAATGCAAACCATCTCTTAGCAGAAGACAGATTCTCTTGGAGACTTCAAACAATGATTAATTCTTCAGGCGTTTTAGCTTCCTCTTGCACAGAAGCATTAGCAATAGAAACAGAGGGTTTCAGAGTCTGAAGGTGGTGGTGAAGTCTGGAATGTCCTCACGTTAACTCTTCCCTCAGTGCTTGGAGAACTGCAGACTGAGCCATTTTGGAACAGTGTTTGCAAGAGCAGAGGATCTGACTGCACAGATGCCCTGCAAGGAAGATCTCAGGCCAGGTGGTGCTGGAGCAGGATGCAGTCCTGTAACTAAGGCTGTACCTTACAGGGCCTTGAACAGCCTCAGCTGTCAGAGAAATCAGCAAAGAGCCTGTTCAGTTCCTTGTGCTCCGTGGCCCACAGACAGGCCAGTCAATCCACCAAGAGAGCTGTGCTTGCAGGTGAGCTGCGCTGGCTGGGAGGCTGGAAGGGATGAAGTCCAGGACAGAACAGTACCCTGGATGAGCAGGAAGAAGCAGCTCCATGCAGCCTTTACCAGACACCAGCCACACGAGCTCCAAGTGCTCCAAGCTCCTGCAGAGCACTTGGCTCGTGTCATCCATCTGGTTACAGGGGCCTCAGGATATCCTGCAGAACAGGAAAGGCCGGCGAAAAGCACACGTTCCACCTCCCCGCCTGCCTCTGCTCCCTTCCTGGCTCAGTCCTGCCCAGGAGGGAAGCAGCTTCAGACCTGCCTGGCAGATCAGGATGGAAGAGCTCAGCAATGTTTGGTGCTGCTGCCTGTAAACCTGACAACAAACTTACAGAGGGCAGTCCATTGGGTGTGGAGATTTCAGGACTACCTCCCTTGGAGGGCATTTCTGAAACACGAGAGCTTGGGATACCATAAATGAACAATTCAAGTCTTCAGAGTGTTTTCAGTATTCCAGATGTCACTCTTGCATAGATAAATGCACTGGCAAGGATTCTGGCTTTCACACTGTATGCACACCAGTGGGTGCTGCCCAATGCACTGCTTGTCCAGAAAGTAGCTGGTGCTGATAAGCTACCGTCCAGAGTTTCAGGGATCATCCAAATACTAGCTCGGCCCTTTGGATGGATAACCCATGGTGGGATGCATTGGAGGTGATCTTGGACTGCAATGTATGGTCAAACTTCACCCAAAGGGAATTTTATCTGAACAATATGAACTGATGCTCTGTAACTGGAGTGTACAGAGATGTTTTAACAGGCACAGTCCCAGCTGTAAACACACCCTTCAACACTAGTCCAGCTCACCTGGATGAGAAGAAACTTCCCCTCAGTCACTACACTGACAAACAGGACCACCACTCAGCTACTACCAGCACAAAAGCTATTACAGCAGCAGACCTTAAAGCTCATGCAAAAGAAACCTCCTGAAGCAACTCAACAGACAAGGAACCACATCTGTTTCTGAAAGTCGCCTGCACTGGAAACAGTTAAAAGGTGGGAGGACATTAGGGAAAACTGTTCTTTGCCAGACTCCTGCTTAAGGCCTCTGCTGGAGACAAGACATAGCCCAGACTGCTGGAGACAAGATACAGCCCAAACAGAACTGCTGGGCTGGCCTGGGCTCATCATCCCTCTGCTTTTAAGTAACCCCTTTTCATCGGGTCAATAGCTCCTCTGGGAACAAGCAGCAGCTGCAGCAACTGCTCCTCTTAGTGTAAGGCCTGGAATAAGCTGACATCGTGGTGGGATTTGGACTGATTGCCTCTTAGGCCCAGGGATTTACCTGCAGCTTAAGCAAAGCCTCAGGAACAAGATTCAGACGTGGGAAACAGAACATCTTGACTGCAGTCAGGCTTAGAACAGGCAGGGAGCTTCTCATTAGCTTTGAAGTCCAGACTAGCCTTAAGAAGGAAGTTACACTCGCTCCTTCCCTCCATGCACTTTCCCAGTTGGAAAAACAGAGCAAGTCTCATAATTGGACCCCAATTAAGAGGCTCTCACAGGAGGCAGGTTACGTATGAGAACAGAACTAGGGTTTCTTTCATTGTCAAGAGCCACAGATGAGTGAAACAAGTGTGAAGTGTGGGGCTGAGGGCATTGCCTACCACTGAGCACATCTGGGCTGATGTAGGCAGGGCTCCCTCGCTGGTCCTTCAGCAGGTCATCCTCACTCACCAGGTGCTTCCCGAGACAGAAGTTGGTTATGGTTATTCGATGAGTCCTGGGGAGAATCAGAAGGCATCAGTGAACAAGGAGCATCCTGCACAAGCCAAACTGCACAGAGGAGTGCGCCCATGAGGCTTTTGGGGAAGCCTGAAGCCCTAGGAAAAGGCAAGGCGAGCTGCAAGATGAACTCCATCCCAAAGGGGAGGGATTCCACACTGGTCCACATGGCTTGCAAGACTCTTACAGCGGCACGTGGCTGTAAGCACAGGGTGCTCCTGCAACTTGTTCACCTTGCAGCCACGCAGCTGCCCTTTGGGCAGCCTCCACAGTACCCTGCAGGCATCCCCAGCACCAGGACCTGCACTTGTGTGCTTGCTGACCACTGCAGGGCAAGAGTGTTACAGAAGAACTTTATTTTCACTGCTGTTTCTCTCCTATGCTTACCAATCATCCCTAAAAGCATCTTCTCCACACAAGACCTTCTGGAATCTGAAGGAAAATCCCCTAAAGAAAGACTACCCAAGCCTGGCCTCTGCACATCGTTTGCTTATGTGTCACCAGCAGATGAGCTACAGGACCTTTGATCAGATATAGTACAACCACTTCTGTGTTACCCAACAGTCCCACAGCAGGACTGTGGTGGTTGTTTTACCTGATCTGCAGGACCGTTCTTCACACCCAAGTATGCAGAACACAGAAAGTCTCACCAACGTCCAAAAAACCTCCTACAGAAGAGGTGAGAACTGCAGGTCCTCACAATGTCTCTATTATACCCCTGCTTCCCTAAGGTACTGCCAGCCCCAATTAATCAAAGTGAGCTCATTACAAAACTACTACTACATCTTCTATGCCACTCAGATAATTTGGGTTTTAATGTACAACTTAAAGGACTGAGTAGAAAAACACTGTCTGGAAGATTTCTATATTCTTCAGAAGCTGAATAACACAACTAGAGCCCGAGAATGAATTAAATCCAGTCACAATAACCAAGAAGTATTTCCAGCAAGCCTACCAGACAAGTGAAATAAAACCAAGAGTGGGCTGGCAGTGGAGAGCTGATTATTAAGACAGACTTGAGTTTAAGAAGTGTTAGCTTCAACTGTCAGGAGACTTCCCTGGCTGAATAACAATCTGCAGGATTGAAAAGACTATGTGTTCTAAAGGACACCAAAATGTTCAGGGTTGTTTGGTTGTATTTAGACTCTGAAATTTGAGCTAATCTGTAATCATCCAAGTGGCTAATGGAAAAACCTGTGAGGCTTTAACATCCCCATCCTGTGGGTGACAATGAATGAGGGAGCTTCATTAGCCCAGGGTGTAACTGGCCTGGTCTGGATGTTGCAGTGATCTATAGCTACCTTCCTCCCCCGCCAAGAGGAAAGACCTGCCTCTGTTGTGAGCACGGCTGGAACAGAACAAACACTTCTGATCAGCCCAAATGGCTGGTCCTCTCCATGGTGATCTATTCTTACGCCTCACCCACCCTTCCATATGACTCACTGCTGTAGAGGCTACAGTTTTCCTCACCAAAGCTGATGGTCTTGCTAGTAAAAAGCCAAAATATAGTATGCAATAAGAGAATGACTTTGACAAGCATGTTCACAAAGCTTCGAATCCCTCCCCCTTCCTGGTAGTGGGGGCCCCATGTGCAGCTCTCAGTGGGATGGATGCTCCACTGCACCCTTTGCCCAAAAAAGAAGGGAAGCCTCTTCTGTCTGCCTCTGCCTAGCAAGGAGAATCAAAGCAGGAAGCAGCAGATAAGAAACATATCTTAAAGCACCTCTACAGAAACTAAACTACAGGTGGCCCTGAGAAGCGTTAGATGCTCTGTGTATGTGTGTGTGGGGGAACCAAGAAGTTCACCCTCAGTAGACAAAATGTTTGCTTTCAAACAGCAGTGGAAAGAAGAAATCAGCAAACTGTGACCACAGTGAATCCACATGCTTTGTACAGGCTCTGGAAGGCTGCAGGCCTACAGCTTTTTGTTCATTCCACAAACTCAGACAGTGTGAAATACAATGAATTCCACTCATTCCTAAAGTCAGCACAAAATATTTAGGCAGTAATGTAATACTGAAGGGCACAGTGGAGTATCTGAGATGGGACTTCCAACTAAATCACTGCATAACCCAAGACAACTAAAAAACTCCAAGAAGCCACCAAGCAAAGCATCTGCTACCACCACATCTCTCACTCGTGTTAAACTCCTGCCCCATTGGGCTGGTCCCTCCTGTGCCTGCACAGCATCCCAGACACCAGCGTGTTAGAAACTGAGGCTTGCACCAAACCCACTACGAGGAACAAGGAAGCTATTTCAAGCACAAACAGAGACGAGACAGAAGAACTTTTGTTTAGATAAGTAAATATTTTACTGCTAGCAAAAACACAGCAGTGCAACAGTCAAAGACTGAACACTGCTGTGATTATAGTACAGGCCGCAGCGGTGGGAACTCTTTTAGCATGATGGAAAGTGAATTCTGGGAACAGAACCACTTCCCACGTTCTGATTTGTTTCCATATATATAGAATTTCTCTGGCAGATTGCTGAATAAAGTTTAGTTTTCAGAAGCCAGACTCCTAAAGGAAGCGCTGACACAGGGTCACTACGCTTGGTGGAAGAGTGAACCACCCGGGTTGGGCTCAGCTCCTTTCTGGAGATGAACTCCCGTAACATTGAACTGGATTTCAGTTTGCTTCCATTTCCCTCACCTTTCCCACATGCCAGCACTCAAGTGCTGCCTTTGTGTTGGTAAGAAACAGAAGTAGCATAGGGCAACTGCCAGCTCTGCAGACTTACCTTTTGTTTAGCACCATGTTTCCTAGTTTCAAGTCTCTGTGCACAATATTTTTCTGTAAAACATATAAGAGCATAACATGAGCAAACCCATATTTGTTAGAGGAGTCCAAATTCAATGCCTGACAAAACCACTCAGTATCTTTTGAAATCCTGTCATCTTCACTCGCAGAAATAACCCTGATCAAGGGTCCAAGTCAGGTTGCATCCCTATCCTTTGTGCACTTCATTTTGGATTCTGCTTAGACCAACAGAACAAGCAAATCTGCTACTCTGAACACAAGGACAGACTTGACTGCAACCAAGAGACCTGAAACTGAAGTGTCCAGGCTCAGTAAGACCAATACGATGAGCACTCCCTCAGACAACACGCACTTCACTGCTCTGGGAAGGAAGGATGGGTGTCCCTTCTCAGAGGGTAAGAAGTCAAACAGCAGCAGAGCCTATTTTTGTTGCAGTAGTTCATTGATCTCAAACTGGTAGCTTGAGGTTCTGGTCTCAGAAAT
This sequence comes from Psilopsiagon aymara, assembly GCA_024733675.1. Classification (NCBI taxonomy): domain Eukaryota; kingdom Metazoa; phylum Chordata; class Aves; order Psittaciformes; family Psittacidae; genus Psilopsiagon; species Psilopsiagon aymara. The sequence continues at coordinate 10,684 of JANRGW010029154.1, forward strand.
CAATTCTTACATGATGATTTATTTTGCTTCAAAAGGAAATAGCTTGAAGCACTTCCTGCATTTGATTAGCCTCTGCTCTCCTCTTTGACCACCCCTTTCTGAGGTTAACAACACTGGAGTTCATCCGATCTGCATTTAGTCCAGCTGGCCCCTCTCCACAGTCAACACACGCTGTATTATCATCCAGAACCTTGAAGGGAAGGCTCTTTAATGGCTTGGGGCATGAGGTCTTTACGCAGAACACTCTTACAGGGAAACAGCTGAAACATCCATCCCCTGTAACCTCACCACTGCCCGCACCAGGAAGTTTTACAACGTCTATTATACTAACGTGGGAAAGCACAAGGGGTAACAACAACCTTACCTTGTGTAATGCTTCTACCACTCGTACCACATCATAAAATATCACTACCGTCTCCCGCTCACTGAGTCTCTTCTCTTTAATGACATAATGCTGCAGATTGATCAGATCAGCTGTTTTGTCACTGAAATCATGAGCACAGAGACAGTCTAACACGAGACAAATGCGCTTCTTCATTTTCCTGACCATTCTGTTTGCTTCTAGATCTTCTATAATTTCACAAGCTCGGTCCTAAGTGAGGCAAACAAATGAGCAATAGTTCAGGGAAGCTCTCTGGGATTATGTACTTACATACAGAGCACTGGAGAATCAGTAACTATGTGGTGATCTCAAAACAAGCAAATGCAATCATAGTGTGAGATCTCTGCCCTGAGCTGGGATTTCAAAGAGAAGATACATGATCTCTGCTTAAAAAAGACAGAGAAAGTCTGACTGGCTTCTGTCAGCACTGATCCTGTTCATACACACACAGAGAGCTTTTGATAAGACCTAGAAGAACTGTGTATGGGTGCACACTCTGAATACCAGGGACCCAACATGTTAGTAATCAGAACAGGAATCTTAAGGCACAGGAATTAGCAGTTCTTCCACAAGATGAAGCAGGACACAGCAGAGTTGGACATTCGGCTTATTTAAGTTTCAGTACAGATGACCTCAAGTGAAAAGTGTGTCGATAAGATTTAACCGGCAAGCAAGGCAACACCAACATCCAAACCAGTAATCCTAGCAGCCCATCACATCCATAAACAGCTCTGAAGGCATTATCAGCAACACAATTCACCCACACAAGCCCCTGATGGGTACACTGGCTAGTTTCACTTGCTGGAACAGTTTCTTGGCAGTTTGTCCCCTCTCCCAAGTCATCACAAACCAGTACAGACACTGGAAATTCAGTTCCAAAGGGTGCTCCATGAGCACAGATTAATTTGCCAGTGAAGCAGCTTTTTCCTGTTTGAAGGGATGCTACTGAGCACCTGCCCCATCTTTAAATGTCCTCATATTTCCCAAACGCTGTTACATCCCATTTAACTCTCAAAAGCCCCTTCCACCCACATGTTTGAAGCAGCAGTGGTTAACCTCAGTGTGTGTTGGTAATTCTTTACACACCAGAACGGGGTCAGCACGAACAGTACATTAAACAAAAGCAGCTCAAGCCTAAAGCAATCACTGGCATTCCCCCAACGTGGATGGTGACCAGCTGTACCTGAAAGAGCCCGTGGTGATGAACCACTCCTTCCTGGTTATGGAGCAGGGAAAGGAGAGAATACTCCGTGTGCAGCAGCATCTTGCCCTGTCGCTCCTCCTGGGTTTCTATTCCTTTATCACCCCTTTCTTCTAGAGTGAGAATCTTCAGGAAAAGGGAAAAGACCTTTACAGTTCCCAGAAGAACCCAAATGCCCCCAAACCACTCTCATTTTAGGCATTCACATGTGGTTAACAGCTGATGCAATTGCTCTGCTGTTTGCATACTGGCCACACAATGTCTGAACTAACATCTGGGCAGAATGCACAGCATGAGCTTGACGTGGGGGGTTGGCACTAGATGATCTAAGGTCCCAGCCAACCCATCCCATTCCATGATTCTACAATTTAACACAGAAAAGCAGCTCAGGTGCTTTTTGCAAATAGCCCAGGTGATTTTTACTCCCCATTGGAGTCACCCTCATTTCAGGCCAGTGGAGCAGATCGGAGGAGAGCAGCACAGCAGCCACAGAGGCCTCATCTCAGGGCTAATCTCAACACCAGATCTAAGCTTGGCAGAACTGCAGCCCTTTCTAGCAGCACCCTGGTGCAGCCTACACCACACATCACTGCAAGTGCTTCTGCTGAAGAAGCTGGAGCCCAAAAGATCTGGAAACCCCCCAGCTTGCTTACCTTCAGCTGATAAAAGTCATCTGTCCCATCCTTTCTTGCCAAACACTGAACAATACTTGGCACAGGGGAGTTACCTAAACGTGGACCTAACAGCACAAAGCAAAAACAGACTTGTTTTCCTTTAAGCAGCAATGACTAATTCAGGGTTACATCAGTAGGCAAGTGTCACGCAGTTTAGGTTACTTTAAGTTCCCCTTTTTTTCCCGGAGATTAAGCTCAGTTCCACAAATGGCTATCTGGAGAACAGAAACCGGTCCCGAACTCGGACCTCTCTGGACAAGGTTTCATTTGTTCACTGGAGAAACATTTGACAAAAGCCCACACAGGGCAGAGCTGCTCTCAGAAATTCAAATTTCTGCATGCCTGAACCATAATGCTTCCCCATTTACCAGCAACACCCATGGCAACTGCTGTTACCACACCTCTGCACCCAACTGCCACCTCTGCACGGTGCGCAGATTATCCCAACTTCAAGCTAACACAGTCTCCACTCTTCAGGCTAAATCAATCAGCTTCCAGTTGATTATCCATTGGTTTCCATTGTGAAGTCCATCAGTGTTTTGACAGTTTATCCAACTTATTCTAGCAGCTCCTAAAAGCTAGCAGAGTGGTCTGGCCTCAGCATATACCACTTATAATGACCACCAGTGCATTATTAAGATGCCCTCATGCTGATCTGACAGCACATTCCAGGCAAGCAGGGTCAAACGTCTCCCTGGAGCTCTAACCAAAAACTTCCCTCAATGAATTTACTCTCTGGCAAAGCTTAAAGCCATGCCTGTGTGGTATTCATATTACAGATCTCCTCAGCGTGACCAGAGCTGCAGAAGCTCCAAGGGCTGCTGCTCTTCTCCATCAAGTGAATTGTACCCTAAGATGCTGAACTGCACATCTGCTTTGCCCCATTTTATAGTGCCTTTATCATCAGCCTTGCAATCAGTAGCTACCTTGAACACTGAAGAACCACCTCCCCTCCCTGCTTACCTAGTATAAAAGGGCCCGCTCTCTTGGCATTATTTCCAGAGATCCCTGTACAAAGAGCTTTTGCCTTAGTGGACGTTTCCCCAGCTCCTCTGTCTGATGCTCGTCGCTTCATCCTTGGCTCTTGGAAGGGAAAGAAGATCATATTTGATGAGCAACCGAGTCAGTTTCTTACACTACCCCTTATGCTGCACTGGAAGGCTTTCACCTCCTGATGCACTCGTGTCTCTGCCTACTTGTGTTTCTACAAAAAAGCTATGGCTCATTACTGATAGACCAGTTGTGGGCTGGAGGCTTCATGCATCTTGGAAGGTATAAATCAGCCTCATTATTCAAAGCAACATCTCCTACAACACTTGTTTGAGACACAGAGTGGGAACAAGTCAAAATAATTAAAGCTTGTTTTACAGCAAAAACAAGTTTGCAAATTAACATATTCCAAAAAAACTCTGGAAGAAAATGCCCAAGTTATCCTTCTGTGTGGATGTCTGCTTCTGATTCAGCCTATCGGCTTCTGGGGGCTCATTCATGGAAGACTTCCCACCAGGCACCACCAGCAGCTCACCAAGTAACTGAAGGCTCAAATCTGTTCCTCAAACAGCCAAGAAAAGACAAAACCGACCATAAAGAGAACATCTTTCACCTTTTCCAGCAAGGTGACAGAAGACAAAAATGCCACTTACAGCGAGATTCAGTTCATTTAACAGGGATTTGCCCACAAATGTAAGCTGAGTCTTAAAACAAGTCCCCCCTCTCTACTGATCCCTCTTTAGGCTCCAACTTGTTCATTACATCCCCATCTCTCTACAACCAACACAGCTGAAATTTGGAATCCAACATACAAAACTATCCCTTCAGTCCCCAGGTGCAGGAATCAACGCAGACCATCACCTGCCTTCAATGAATAGTCCAATGAAAGGAAACACTGTGGTGCCAATAACATGTGCTCCCTCGCACCGCCACTCCAGGCAAAGAACAATTTAACCAATTAAATGTGAATCTCATGATTTGCATCCAAGTAGCCAAGGTCCACACATCACTACAACTCAATGCAAACAAGTACAAGCTTGACTCACTCCTACTTCTTGCAGAAAACCTGATTTCCAAAATGCATTTTCTGCTGCTCAGAAATCTCGAGGTTGTGACGGCACTGCAGAACCAATACCTACAAATTAATTCAAGCCTTTAACTACCACACTTTTTCCCCAAAGGAAAGTCTTGTTTCAGTTTATCAGTTTCATGCTTGCTGCCAGCCTGGCCTTCACACGCTGCATCAATCAGCTCCATCAAACTCAAGTTTTGACCCCAATACACCTCCTCTTCACCTTTATCTCTTGGAAAAGGAGTTTCAGGGACTTTCACAAAGCTCTAGCCACTAAATGCTGGTGCTCCAACTGCTCAAAGACTTTTACTGGGGTGTGGGGGAGAGGAGGAACTACGCACAGATCCATTTCCTTACTCTGAGCAAGTCAAAACCAAGCCCCAGGAGTCTTCCCTTAAAGGTTACTACAGCAGACAGGGAAAATATTTTGGGGTTGCACTTAAGAGTCCCAGTGTTTCACCACGTAAGAGGCTGATAAATCACCATACTTTGAATGAAGTTCACCCTCTGGCAGTCCCACCCTTTCTGTGGACACAAGCGTGATCTCATTGCATTAATTCATCTAGTACCTGTCACCCAGACCAGAGATAGCAACAGATAAAGTGAGAGGTCTTGCAGCAGACTTGGCATCGCTGCAGTACAAGCTTCCACTGACAGAGGAGCACTGCCAGACCCAGCCAGTTGAACAGAACAAAGCCCTGAGCCCCACATGCTCCTTGTTCTGTTCATTCCACATCCCTGACCTAATATTTGATTATGCCTTATAAAATTCTCCGCTCCTTGCAACATCATCAGCATCATCCCTGCTGGAAATGTATGAGTAACACCTCCACTGGAGAAACCCCACTGCACAGCAACTCTGAGGTAATGACCCTTGTGCAATCCGAGCTGGATTGGGATCCCTGGTGCAAACGGCGTTATCGTAAACAAAATAATCGGAGGACTCACGTAGTTCAGCATCAACTGTATCTTTATTCTTCTTCCAAACTAGGTTTTCCAACGTCTCAGGAGACTGGAGTCATCACCTTGGAGAAGGCTGGATGGTCGAAAGGTCCAGGACTCTGTAATGCGAAACGAGATACACTTGATGCTGTGGTTCTGGATTATTCTTGATTACGAGAACGTGGGATGCACCAAAACTCCTCAGCTTGAACCATCTGTGTTTATTTGGGCTTAGAAAAGGCCTGAAGCTCCCAATATCACGTGAGAGAGTAAGAGGGCCCTTGAGGTTCAGTCCCTGAAGAGTCACAGACGCATGGCCCTGCGCAGTGAGACAAATACAGCGTCAGTGATTTCCAAAGGCATTTTGGGATGTGAGAGCATCAGCAACAGAGCAGAAACAGACACGTTTTCCATTTTAACCTCCACTCCATGGTACTTGCTCGCCTGGTTTTAACAGTATCTTAAATAGAGCCAGGTTAGCAACAGCACCACAGCAGAACCTTCACCACTGGAAGCGATTTGTAATCAGGGTAAGAGCTAATGCGTAAGAGTTCGGACTTGAACAGAAGGATTTCTGCAAATGACAGAATAACACACTGGATTTTATTCTTATCAAATCCCCACTGCAAGTTAATTCCTCTTCACAATTTATATTTGGCCTCAAAGAGCTAAATCAACCTAATTCTATTTAAAGACAGTGCTGCTCAGTAGGTCCATCTGGCCCCACTGAAAAGGAGAAATTCAGGATTTCAATCAGAAACCCTAGGACTGAGTCTACACCACCCCTCCCAGCTGCTTAGTTTAACCCTTCATTAAACCAAACTGCTTTACTTCCCCCTGCATCCAGTTAGATCAACTGTCAAAAGCACAAGGAACATTTGGGGCATGGGGACTGCATTCCCAATGTTATGCCACAGCAAACAGTACCATCACCCGGTCCTGGGGCAGCTACCACAGATCTTCCTGAGCTAAAGTACTGAGGCTACCCATGTTTTGATGAGCAATGCTCCCAGCCTCTGCTGCTGGCAGCCCCGTGCCAGCTATCCAGTGCTTTCAGAATGAGCTGTTTTGGCACTGAGAGTGAGCGGAGGTGTCCCAGTCCCTTAAAGGGCATTCACCGACTGAAACATCACAGCTCCCTCGCACAATACTTGTAAGAGCAAGAAAAGCACCAACACAAACAAGCACTCAGCTGTTAAAGACAATCCCATGCCACTCACAGCACCGCCAACCCCATCTCCCTGCTCCCTACGAGGTTCCTGCTGCATCACGAGGGCAGCAGAGCCCCACAGAAGCCTCAGGGGCTCTCAACAGCGCAGCACTTCAGGGTCCTCCTGAGATTGGAAGGAAGGATGGCTGGATAGAAGGAAGGTCCCAAAGGGAAGCAAAGCAGGGCAGCTGCTGTGAAAAAGCAGGAAGACTGTTCCCTTTTCTGCACATTGTGTAAGCCCAAGCAGAGCAAGGAAATGGGTTAAAAGGGCACAGGCTTCCCCGGGTCAGCCTCCCACAGGATGAGTGAGCAGCCTCTGTGCCAGGATGGCCACCAGGAACAGTATCTTGAGGCTGGGCTTAAGGCAAATCTTAGAACAAGTCCAGCCATGACCGAGGATCCCCCTCTGCAACTGTGGGCAGAAACATCAGCCCTGAGCAGGGCCTGTTGAGATGGGTCCTGTGCCATGGGCTGAAGCCATATGGACACGTACTGCTCATAGGAGCCCTGCTCCCTGTCCCACCATCTGTAACAAAAGTGATCTCTCATACACACAATGAAGTTACAAATCTAGCGCTAAAATTCATGGATTAACTTCAATGTTATACACACAACACATCAAACACCTCACTGGGGAAGTGTCTAACGCTTCTTACTGTGCTAGCTCTGACTTTAATACAATTATTAATCAAATCATTCGGAAACCAAGATGCCTTTTAATTACGTAGCTTAAGGAAACGGTCTAATTCCCAAATTACTGCACAACATTCCAGAGCCCAGCGAAACAAAGGATGAAAAGAGAAGAGGAAACTGACCTTTTCATCTCCACTTAAAGAACAAGCAGGTGCTGCAGTCCAGCAGGCACAGCTAATAGCTCGAGCAGGAAAAAGAAAGCACCTTTGGGGCGTTAACAGGATTACTCAGAACACAGAAACCAGTTAAGACACTGGAGCAGCTGATACAAGCTCCACAAGAGGGTGAAACGTGGTGGTTGGTATTTACGTTTCCAGTGTGGTGACTGCTGCAAGCGAGCTGACCTCCGCAAGGGAGGCAGCGGGAGACCTGATCCAAGGGATCCTGTCCCGCTCGCCAGGTCCTCCCTCCTCTCAGGCAGCGCAGGCCTCAGCTACTGCAAGAATAAAGCTAAAACTACCCATTCAAACCAGCAGTACCAGGCTGCACCTTTGACAACCCAACCACCACAAAGGGCAGTGTTTATCAGTGATGATGAACCAAAGTTCACCTTCAGCCTGGCTCACAGGATATGCTGGACATGACCTAAAACCCCACATGGGCACTGACATTGTATGAGCATCCAGCTTCCCAGCACAGGAACAAGCAGGTTGGTATCGCTGCAAGAAGCAGCAATCCCAGAGTGTTGCCACATGCCTTCTCCAGGCAAACCTGGCTCGGGACAGCTCAGCCCCGAGTCATCAGAGGCTCCATTCCCATTGGAAAAGCTTCCCAGAGAACAGGCGGAGTTCGGATCAGCCCGGCCCGTGGAGGAGTCACCGGCTGGGGGATTACAGGGAATGTTTGCCAGGCAGCTCCCAAGCAAAGCAGGCGTGCGGAAGGAGGAGCCGCTGCAGCGGGGCACAGGGCAGCTGAGGGAGGCTGCCCAGGAGCAGAAACCCCTCCAGGAGGGTTGGAAGTTTTAACTGTTCTGTAAGAGAACAGCATCACAAAGAGCCCAAGAGATGACTCAGAGCCACCAGCACAACCCCTGCACCGCTGCGCGAGCCCTTCCAGGAAGGGAAGCCTTCTCCAGGAACAGAGGAGCCCTGACTCAGAGGCTTCTTGGAATCGCACGGACTCATTCAGGCTTCTTCCCTAAGCAAGAAGTTCACTTAAAACCAGGCACAGAGTTTCTCTGACCAAAGCAGAAGGAAGAATCCCAAGGGGCTGGGGCACCCCCATGCCCTTGGAGGGCACCTCACAAACCAGCAATTTGCCCAGCCTGCGCTTCACAAGCTGGCAGACACGACCACCTCCAGCAGCCCCTACAGACCCACCTCAGAGCCTCCTTCCTCAGCCCAACCCGATGATTAGCTTAATCTCAGCCTCTGAGCAAGGTAGAGCCAGCACTTCCGAGGCTGCAGTGCTGAAAGGGCACCCAGCACACCTTGCTTACCTCCCACATCTAGCTGTGGCCGGTCTCCATCTTCTCAGGGTCAAACCAGGCTTCCAAAGGGCAAGTCAATCCTCAGGGAAAGCAAACTCCTTCCTGCCCCCCACCTCAACAGGCAGCCAGGGAAACTCTGAAGCACAGGATTCCAGCGACGTAATTACAGTGCAAGCAAGCAACAAGCTGGGCTTTCTTTAAACCCTTCTGATGCATCAACACATGAGATAGCCAAGGACTCATCTCTGGGAGTTCCCTGTTTGGTTACATAAACACCAACTTCAGCTTAACCCCTTCCTGCTGAAGCACAGGCAACATCCGCTGGGAAGAATCCCTGCTCCAGCCCAGCATCCTCATGGCAGGGGCACCACCAGCCAGGTACAGCACAAGAGGAGAGCCTGGAAACCCGACTGCAGCGCTTGGCTCTCACCCGAGGCTGCACAATTCACTCCACATATGAGTTCCCAATGCTGGGCTTCTCCTGGGCAGTCGCTGCCCTCCCCATCACCATCAGGTGAGGTGTGCTTTGTGTTACGAGCTTGTATTCTTTCTGTTTATAGCTTAAGTCATCCTGTACACTTAATATTCCACAAATCCACCGCAGCAGGATGTGCCTCATGCACACACAGATTATCGCATGACTCGCACACACTTTCTTTACAGAGAGGGGTGGCTGCTGCTTGTAACAGTGATCTACTCATGCAGCCCTTGCTGGAGAGAAAGAGATGTACTTCAGCTAGCCACATATGCTGCCCCGCTAATGTTACTACCATTTGTAGCATGAAAGCACACCGACAGACACCGTAAGGTCACAAAAGTGCACCTAAAAGAGCATTTCACACAGATTACAACCGGCATGGAGTCTCCTCCAGCCCAGCCAGAGCTCCCAGCCGGATTGCTCCCAGGCAGGAGCAAGCCCAGAGCACCGCCTAGTCTCTGCAGACAGATAACACATCCCTTCCTTAGGCAGAGCACAGTGGGCACTTCAGGCAAAATCAACGGGGTTGTCTGTAATCAAAGAGCAGCAAAGCACCTACGAGGCTTCCCTCTGCATAGTGCCAAAGGAGGTGGTTCTGTGATATCCTGGGGGATAAAAGCAGCTGAAGATGAGGGTGCTTTTAAGTAACGTGATTGCGTGACCAAGCCATCAGTGCGGATGCCACGGAGAAACAATAAAAGGATGTAGCATAAGCGCTGCAGCATCAGGGAAGCATGAAACACATCCTGCATCCCGCGGCACCAGCCTGGAGCCGCTTCCCAGCAGGCAAACCTTACCCTTCTCCTCCAAGTCACAGCTGCTGGCACCCCATGAGCCCTCCACGTGCACCCAACCTATGTCCCTTCTGCCCCAAAGGGTGCTCAGAGTTCGCCTCAGCCTTGCCACACAAGGCACCGGCCTCTGCTCCAACTTCACCACTCTCCAGACACAGTACTACAGCCCGAGACAAGAGCCTAAGATACACACCTACACAGTGCAGCCCATGTTGAGCCTTAGATTCTGAACCAGCAAAGAACTGTATTGCTAACAGGGCAACACATCGCAGCCACGGCAGGAGGAGGGAGCGGCTGAGCAGGAGCCAGACAAGCCCCAAACTCTTCCTGTCATGGAGGGAAACAGCCGGAGAAGGCACCCGCTGAGACACGTGCTCCCTCCAGCAGCAGCACCAGACCTTTAACATACGGCAGCAGCGAAGCTCCCCCCGGCAAAAGGCAGCAGAGGAGGGCAGCAGGAAACCCCCAAATGAGCCTCCCCATCCTCCTCAGGTGAGCTCGGCGGGGCAGGCAGCCGCGGCCAGTTCCGGCTGCAGCACTTGATGGGCTTACTCATTCTCACTTGGAGTGCAAGCACCAGCTACTCACTGCTGCGACACGGGCGGCTCCTCCTCAGCGCACGGCTCCCAAACTGCTACAGCGAGAAACCCGCGCCCTGACCGAAAGCGAAATCAACGCCAAACACACAGCGTTGGCTCCATGCGAGCCCCGACCCTCCGGAGTCACGGGCAGCGCCACTCGGTGTGCTTTAACCCCGGCTGCCCACACACCCCCCCCGCTACAAACCTCCCCTTCCCCGCTGAGCGCCCGGGGCAGCGGCAGCACGTCCGTGAGCCGCAACAGCGCCGGCAGCCACCGGACACCGCAGCCCGGCCCCGCTCTCCGGAGGGCTCAGCAGCGGGCGGGCCCTGCACGGAGGGGGCTGCCCGGAGAGCACGGAGCGGCCCCGCACGGTCCCGGTCCCGGTCCCGGTCCCATTCCCATTCCCCGGTCCCGGCCCCGCTCACCCATGGCCCCGGGCCCGGCGCGGCCCGCGCTCGGCTGCCCCCTGACAACGGAAGTGACGCAGGAGCCACCGCCCCCCCTCACGCTACTGCCCCGCCTCCTGGCGGAGACCGCGCCGGTCAGAAGACGACGCTGATTGGTCCGCTTCAGCCAGCGCCGGCTGTGATTGGGGGGATGCCAAAGCGGTGGGCGAGGGTATTTGCGGCGGATTGTGATTGGGTGAGGCGAGGACACGAACGGCAGGTAAGATTTGATTGGCTGCGGCGGAGCCACACCCGCCGCTGATTGGCTCCCGCTGCGGCCGGGGCTGGGGGGCACCGGGACCCGGCGGCGGCATCGCCTTACCCCGGGCAGCGCCGGGCGGGCCGGGCCGCGCGAAGGGCGGTGGGGAGGCACGGCTCCAGCATCGCTGCCTGTCCCGGCCAAGGCCCCTTCGTGCTCTGCCACCCCCGCTCCGCTCCAAGCTCAGACGCTCCCCTGGCCCTCTTCCCATTAAACTCCTAGAGGACAGAGCACAACGGAGCCCATCCCCAGCACGGGAGCATCCTGCAGGGTATTAGACAACGGGAAAACAAACCATGGGGGGAAAGCAAACCATGGGCAGCAGAACGGCTGCAGTGCCAAAGATATGGATTTGGCCTGAAGAACTTTGCTTGGCTACCACGAGACACACAAGTAGCTGCCAGCCAAACAGAAAATGCGCTGAGAGATCAAAGACCCTTTTAAATGGGGTTATTTATCAGAAAGAATAACGCTGCTTCCCTCTGGGCACTGGCCAGGGGAGCAGCAGAGCCCCGTGTGCCCGGGGGGGGATGTCTGGGGTGAGATGCAGAGGTGGCTGGCAGTCCAAAGGGGCAGGTCCATGGTGGCCTGGATGCGGGCAGGGCCGTGGGCTCACTTGTACTTGGCCCGAGGAAACTCCTTCCTGCCTTTGTCACGGCCCCCGAAGTAGCGGACCCTGTGGATGGCCTGGAGCTGTCGCTCAATGGTGGCCCTGATGTCCACCTCGTCGGGGATATGGACGTAGCGGACGTTCCTGCCGGTCACAAAGAGCTCGTCCAGCTGCGACACAGCGCCCTGCCTGTCTGTGAAGGTCACCTCGGCCAAACGCACGTTCATGAAGGCGTCCACGTTGGTGATGCGCCCCTTGGCCGTGCTCTCATCACGGAGGTCCACAGTGGTGACGTGGCCACACAGACCCTGCAGCAGGATGACCAGGCTGTTCTCTGCGATGGTGCGCTCCTTGACCGAGTGGCTGACCTCCATCGCGTGCCTTCGGCTGGGAACAGGGAGACACTGAGCTGTACCCCAACTGGGAACAGGGAGACACTGAGCTGCACCCCAACTGGGAACAGGGAGACACTGAGCTGTACCCCAACTGGGAACAGGGAGACACTGAGCTGCACCCCAACTGGGAGCAGGGAGACACTGAGCTGTACCCCAACTGGGAGCAGAGAGACACTGAGCTGTACCCCAACTGGACACCCCCACCACTGGCCAGAGCCACCTTCCTCAGCATCCCTTCCACCCTCTGCACGCTCCCCCTCTCTTAAATCACTCATATTCCCCACGAACCTCCCCTTGCACACTGCGACCCGCACTGTCTCCTCCCTTGCACACCACCCCTCTTCCAAGTCACTCCCATTCTCCATGTGCCCCCCCTTGCACACTGATGCCCTCACTCGCACATGCCCCTCTCCCACCGCTCCCGTTCTCCATGTGCCCCCCCGCACGCACACACAGACCCTCCTCCCTTGCGGCTCACCCCCGTCCCCCCACTTCGCACGGGCGCTCTCCGGGGCCGCCCCCCCCTCGCACACTCACCCGCCCGCCCGCGGCAGGAAGGGGCGGCCGCGCCTGCGCTCTGCGCCCGCTCCCGGTCCCTCCCCGCTCCCGCTCCCGCTCCCGCCCCGGACGTTTACCGTGCTCAGAGCGCATCCATCAGCGCCAGGAGGTCCTCGCCCTTCCCGGAGCTCGCCGGGCGCGGCTCCGCCACCTCCAGCTCCCCCAGGATGGAGGAGAGCTCCTCCCGCCGGCCCGGCTCCTGCGGGGCGAGACAGCGCGGCTCAGACCGCGACGGGATGTGCCCGCTCCTGCTGCCACCAGCGTTGGCTGCGCTGGCCTGCGATGTGCCCTGCTGCATGCCGATGCCTCCGAGCCCCTTCAGAAGGGCTGCAGGCATCCAGGCAGGCAAAAGACCCAGTAACGTTTCTCCATCATAAGCAGCTAAAAGCTCAGAATATTTGTATTATAATACTGTATTATAATATTATAAACTCGTAATATTTGTCAGGTTTCAAGTTCTCTTACGAAATAGTCACCAAACACACAGGCTCAGTAGAAAACAGTGCCATGATTTACTTTAGAGCTTAACTGGGGGTAAAAAAATGTGTATTTTAAGTTACTACTCTGGGTGAAACCCACTTCTGGGCAAGGTGAGCAATGAGAATCAAAGGTCTGAAGTGTGCTGTACGTACCTGTGTGGCTTCTATGTTGATAACCTTGTATGATAACTCTTCAGGTCTAGTCAATGCAGCGTGTCTTGATTGAAAACATGAAAAGAGTGCTTAATGTCATGATGTCACACAACTAAATGATAAACCCCAGATTTCGCGAGGCTCCTGTAAGCATGAAGTTTGCACAACGTCCCTGTTCCTATTGGGCAAATGAATGTATTGACCCCCGTTTGGAGACTTCTCCCTGTCTCAGTTTTTTTTAAGCTAGATGTAGAACAGTGGGAATATCTCTGTCAGTGAGATTAAAAGTAGATTTCTGCAGAAATCATGTAACAAAAAGTCTCAGCATCCTCTTGCTCCCCATCAGGAGAGGGCTATGGTGTTCAGGCCTGTGAGGCTTATCACCACCACTGGTTCCCAGATACATCTACATACGTAGGTGTAGGTCTTTGGGGAAAGGAGAGCTGAAAGGGCTGAAGGGATGGCTCTGTTCCATGGACAGAATGAAGCACAGCTCATCACCCACTGCTGACCACCAGTGCTGCTCAGAGAGGACACCAGTAAGGGAAATGCTCTCCTTGCCGACAGCCGGAATAAAGAAGCTGGGAAAAGCACTCCCTTCATGCTGAAGGGACCATCTGGACCAGGACAACAAAATGCTAACCCCTGCTATGATGTCCCTAAGGCTGTCCAGCTCTCCAGGGCCGTCCATACTAGCACCACCTCCCAAACCCCAAATCAAGAAAGACCTGAGCATACTCTTCCTCCTCGTCGGTTGTGAACAAATTCAGTCGAAATCCTGTGTCACTGCCACTGGGATTCTTGATCTCCAGACCTCCCAGCAGCCTGGCCAGGAAGTTCAGTTCTTCTTTAGCAAGAGGGTTAGGGACTACATTCTCCTGCAGAAAACAGGTTCATTGGTGAGGTTACCCTGGAGATGAGGACTATAATCATTTTTGTGGTTTCTGATATTACATAAATGTTCTTCAGAGTGATATAAATACATTTCTGTATTGTTGATGGTACAGATTGTGCAGATAGCTAGTAATTATCAGCTACAGAATGATGCTTGAATTTATAGACTCAGGACAAGATAATTTTACAGCTAAATTGAACAGCTGATAAATCTGTAAAACCAGCTTTCTGTTTCTGTAGAGATTAAAATAGGACGCAAGAAAGCCATTGCATAAGCCTGTGTGTGAGGTTCTTTAGGAAAACGTGCCTTTCCCCAGCTCAAAAGGGACCATGGACAATTGGATTCTCAATTCTCTGAGAATCCCAGAATCTCAGACTGGATTCCAGAGCAGCTTGATCCAACTCCTGTGTCCAACCTGGCCTTGAGCACTGCAGGGATGGGGCAGCCACAGCTTCCCTGGGCACCCTGTGCCAGCACCTCAGCACCCTCACAGGGAGGAGCATCTGCCTAAGAGCTCATCTCAGTCTCCCCTCTGGTAGGTTAAAGCCATCCCCTCTTTTACTATCCCTACAGTAAAAGTCCTTCTCCATGTTTCTTGTAGGCCCCCTTTAGGTATCGCAAGACTCTTATAAGGTCTTCCCAAGAAGAAGAAAAATAGAAGCAGTTCCCCTGAGGTTATTCTATAATTGTAGACTAAAACAGTGGATTTTGTTTCCCTGAGAAATGAGATGAACAAAGGGGAAGGCAGTGAATGATTTGGAGGTGACAGATGTGGGCATTTCAATCAGTGACCCGATCTATTGAGAGACAAGGGAAAAGAATGTAAAATCTGTAAGGAAAAGCTCCAACCACACGTGGCCAGCTTAGGACCCACCGACCCAGACTGGTCAGCCAGTTAACCAGTGACAGGAAGAGAACAACACTGACCTTTGCATGGGATGCTAAGTTTTTGGATGATCCTGACATGTGTATCTCTACTGGCCGACTAACGCTGTACCTAAAGGGAAAAAACCATGCACATGAGAAAGAGCACCCTGTTACTTGTATGAGATAAAGGAGTTGGAGGAAGCAGCACAGTATCTATGATTTTAGGGTATTTTTCTGAAGACTGTAAATAACTGAAATAAGAAGTTATAGTTCAAGCTGGTAATAAAAAAGAGGGAAAAAACCACAAGGCTGAAGACATGCTTTTGAGCAAATCCATAGCCATCAACATTTACTTCCTGTTTCCATGTAGGACTAAAGTTACTTACATATTTGTTCCAAGTTTGAGGACTCTGTCGCCATAAAGACCAAAAGATCCTTCCCTTTGTGGAGTAACATAATTCCCAGGAGTGGTGAACTCAGTTCTTTTAACTTCATCTCCATCGTGATTAAAGATCCTTAAAAACAAGTCATTATTGAAACACATTTAATAGTCTTATTATTGATTTTCAGTACTGAGTTCCTTTGCTTACAGCACAAGAAAAAGGGGAATAAAACCCTAATCTGCATGTTAGTGAATGCCTATTTTACAGGATAAAGTATTAATAAGTAATTTAATGGAGTAGAGAATGCCAGAAACAGCTTAGCATTTAATTGCTGGCTGTCTTAGTCCCAAATCCTTTAAAGAGGACTTACTGGAGGTTCAGCTATCCATGCAACATGAATGGCAGTCTAAGCTCAATTCCTATTAGACCTCTGGGACTGGCTGCTCTCCAGGAGCAGCTGTACGTGCAAAGCACTGCAAACAGGATGAGCAGCGAGTCAGAGCTCACCTGATGAGTCCTGGAACTTCTGTGCCCCAAGGAACAGGGCCTGATATTGGCAGTACGAAGCGACCGTTAGAGTTCTGCACTTTATCCTTCAGAAAGATAGAAACCTGAAAAAGAATATTCCAACTTTGAGAAAAATCAATTGCGTATCTGCTGATGTGAATCCTTTGAAATCTGGCCTTGCAGCCTTCCTGCCTAGACGGGGGTAGGTTTCCTAGAGATTTAGATCTATACTCTATATACTATACGGTATGTGTATACATATACACTATACTATACTGACACTATGATACAGGCCAAAGCCTGTAATGCAGAACTGTGGTCCAGACCATGGGCAAACCAATCTAATATTAAAATGGATAAATAAAAGACATGTACTGTTTATGCACTTGAGTATGATCAATTTATTTATAAGATATAACCCCCATGATTTAAAGCTCAGGTTCTTTCATATTTAGTTCTTATTAAAAGCAAAAATATATTTATCAACCAACAGATCCATACTTGCAGAGATTTTGTTTTTTCATAGCATTTCAGAGTTATTGAGTATTATTATGGTAGATGTGCTCAGCTTGTGAAATGCTGAAGTGGAAATTACAACACATCATGATGACTGAAAAGTGAATGTAATAAAACCAAACCTACAGTGTAATTATAACAAGACACCTCTGTATTCTAGCCACAAACTCCCTTTCATTCTTACTGAATGGCTGTATTGAGCTCTTACCCGTATGTGCATGTCCTGAAAAAAAATGAGGAGTGTTTGCCTGATGAGCTGAAATTCCCCATCAGAGAGACAGCTGTATGTCTGGAAAAGAAAAACCATCATGGAAGGCTTTGCAAGTGTACTGCGTCCAAGGTAAAGGTGAAAACAAGGATATTGGAATACTGCTGGCAAAAATAGCATGTGTATGGTGGGGGAAGCAGAAATGATGGGGTATGTGTGTGTGTGTGTGTGTGTGTGTGTGAAGGGGCAACTGGTCATTATCAGTAATTATTATCCATAACTAAAGTCTGATTTAATTCCTGCAGAAGTCAGTACAGACTTGATCAGGCTGAATAAGCAATGTATTGATTTAACCTCCACCAGCAGAAAAATAACACTTGACTTGTAGACATCTCCCTCTCCATTAGCCCTTTAGAAACATTTCATGACTTCCCAGGACTTTTAGCATGTTGTGAAAACAGTTCCCTGGAATGCTCATATTCTTTGTCCAAAGAATTCCAGCAAAAGTTGGAAACTGGGGGGACAGTTTGTTTCCCTCAGGTAAAAAAGAAGGGAAGCTTATTTGGATGTTTCTCTGAGGAGATATCAATGTCTGCACTTGATATGGCACTTGCTGATGTAGTATTTAGTCTCTAAGATGAGCTGGTGAGCTTGAAAGAGAAAACAAATAAAATAATCTCAAACCACAGTGTATCCCACCCTTGCCAAAGGATTCTTACATCAATCAGCCGTCGGAAAGTTTCATCCACCTGATTCATAATCCCAGGGGAATCATATATGAAATCCTTGATGGCATCCAGGTGATTGAAGGTGACCAGCAGAATGTCCCTGGGCCGAGGGCACAGCAGCACTTGGTATTTGAAAGCCATCGTCATCAGGTCATACAGCTGCAAAGGAACATGGGGAAATGTTGGTTCTGCCACGACGGAGAGTGTGTCACCGCTCAGGGAGCTTTGTGCTGATGTAGGAAGGGATTTAGACATTGATGTTAGCGCCTGTCTGTGGGAAGAAGACCCATTTTAGCTTTGTTTCCTAAGAAAATAAGAGCTCTGCAATCACTGTCAGCCCTTCTGCTGGGCTTTCCAACTGCATTTGGAACTACTGCCAATTTCCATAACCCCGGCAGGCAGGTAGAGGTCTCTCAGCTAACCCATGGATATGCTGTCTGCAAGCAAGAATTCTGATTTCATTTCTGCTTAATTTGCAACTGCAAAACAGTGTCACTATAGAAATAGATATAATTATACACCCATGTATGTATATATTTTGAATAGATACTAAAACAATCTAATAAAGAATGCTTCCTGAACTCCTCGAATTCCAACTTTTAGCTATTAAAGCAGAAATACAAGTTCTGAAGTACCCAACACTACCACGAATTTCCCCAAAAAACCTTAAGGAGAACTTCTTTTACAAAGGAAGTGAATGGAATGAGGGCTGCCACAAACCCCTTCAGAATTGCAGTGATGTAAAGCCACGTGCTAATTATCCCAATCAGAAACCTATGAACAGGAGCACAGAAGGACTGGGCAGGAGGTTCTTTACCTTGTCCATGCTTGCCTGGTTCAGTCTCATGATTGAAGCATGAGCCAGGCGGTCGTACACTGTTCGTAGCGCTTTCTTGGAATAGAGTTCCTGTGGTTTAAACAGCTCTTCCATGAATTTTTTATTGAACATGGTTGTGATGATGTCATTCATAACTGCAAAGACAAAGAGCCTCTGGGTTTTTGCTTCAGAAACAGCACAGGATTCGTTCCACACTGAGAACTTGGACACTGACAGCTGTGAGGACTGACATGAACACTTACCTGTGGAACGCGGTACATAGCCACAGAGGAAAAAGGAAAACGAACATCACTTCCTAATGTCAACATTTCTCTCAATCCCACAGCAGCCTAAGCTGTTGGGGAACGGATGTTTGAGCAGAGCCACGGACAGTGGCAACCGCTGGAGACCACGGCATCATAACCGTGAGGAGCCCATCACTGACAAGGACGGCTCGACCTTGAGCAGTGGGGAAAGTACCGAAGAGCCCCTATTAGGAAGCAAAAAGCAGAGGTGCAAACTGCAAGAGGGAGGGGTTTGGCAAATATAACATTATGCTTAGCCAATCGTATATTGGTAATCGTTTGAATGTGACTAATCATATCTTGACTAGTGTGCATAATGAGCCCTAAGGATATATAAGTGAAGCCCTCAGGTGCAATAAACGAGCTTGAGGCGTGATCATATTGATTGCCATCACGGGAGGGTCCTCGCCTACCGCAGATGGCGCCCAAACAGGGACAAAGAGGTTGTAAAAAGAAGCGGTAGAGACAGAGGAGTGGTGCCGACGGGCTACGGCGCGCCACAGCCGTAGGGCAGGAAGGGCCTGCACCAGGGGACGCCCGGGAGCTACCTGCGTGAAGTGGCCAAGATGGAAAAAGAGGTAGCCGTAAGTTTACTCATTCTGTTTCTTGAGAAATGGGGAGTAAAGACTGTAGGGTCGATGGAGGTATAGACCCTGATAACCATAGGATGTTCAATCGGTTTGTTTCAAGAGTCTGCAGGGTGCTTCGACATTGCTGAATGGAGGCAGTTGTAGGAGATAAGCTTTGGGCAGACGTGATTAAAAGTGATAAAACTGCAAAGAAAATGCGTGTTCCGTGGGAAGAGGTGATGGACAGTTTGCAGGGGTATCACGCCGAAAGGAAGCAGCCGGGAAGGCAGTTAAGAAGCTGGGCCACGACTGGGGAAACGACTGAGTGCCGTCCCCCTCTGGAATGCCGGTTCCGGTGCGGCGGCCCGGAGCAGCTGCGGCCGAGGCTGCTGGAACTGAACCGTCGGCGCCGCCTGAATTTCCAGAGTGTTCTGCTGCGGACGGCACCCCGCAGCCTACGCCGGCCGAGTTCTCGAGACGTTCGTCAGCGAGTCTGCCTTCTACTCCCTCCTTCGGCCCCGGGGAACCGGCTGTGTCTGCGACGGGTGGACCTGCATCGGAGAGCCGCTCGCGACCCTCGGACCTGCGGGCACCGCGGGTGGACTGGCGCCGGCTCGCTGGGCGGGCGGCCGCCGAGGGCTCTTAATCTGTTTGGTGCCGAGATTACGGCCGGGATGGAAACGGAGAGAGCGTTTCCTGTACTTTACACGACACATGCCGGGGGGGGACAGGAGGCTGCATGGGCTCCTTTTGAATGGAAAATGTTGATGCAATTATGGGTTACGATAAATGATAGTGGGTTGCATGGGGAACCGACTAGACAAATGTTACAATATATTTGGTCGGGGTCATTGTTGCGTCCTAATGATATTAGAACGGCAATGAGATTGATTTTACCCCAATCACAGCTATTGTTATTCATGGCCCATTGGCGGAGACAGGCGGAGTTTTCTGCCGCCGCCCCGCGGCATCCAGAAGATCCATTAACCGGGGTTACGGTGGAGCAGCTTGTGGGGGAAGGGCAGTTTTCGGCTGTTGAGATGCAAATATGATCGGGGCCAGAGGTACTGGGGGAGGCGATGCGAACTGCCCAGGTAGCGATTAGTCATCCAAAACCCAGAGGCGGTCTGCCGTCATTTGTGAGTATGAAACAAAGGTGTACAAGAGTCTTTTGGAAAGTTTGTTGATAGGTTGACCGCAGCCCTGCAAAGGGCTGAGGTACCGGATTAGAGCAAGGGAATTCTTTTGAAACAATGTGTTAGGGAAAATTCTAACGCTGCTACTAAGCGTGTTCTCCATCAGATGCCCCCGGGTGCCTCAATTGAGGATACGTTAGAAAGGATGTCGCGGGTACCAGTGGGGGAGCAGGCATTTCTGATACATGCAGTGAAGGAAGCAATGGGCGAGGTGGCGACAAGGGTGGGTGAGGCAGCCGCCGGAGCGTTTACAGCGCGGCTGTGCTCGGCGACGGCCCTCCCAGCTCTGGGTGGTAAGAGAGAGAACAAGCCACCGCGCCCGCCCGACGCTCGCGAGTGTTTCAGCCGGGTTTCTTAGCTGCAGTGAAACTGCTTGTGATGTGTTCTTACGTCTCAGCAAGAAAAGGAAAACTTCAGTGGGCTGTTAGTAGTTTTACTACTCTCCTTTAATCTGAAGGAGTAGTGTGCAGGAACTTGAGAATGTTGTGGTGTTAACTAGTGCTGAAGTTATCCATGTGAGCTTCGGAGTACGGGGTGATAGTTGAAAGATGTGCTCAGGATTTTTTTTTCCTTTTTTCCCCATTCCTCTTTTTTATTTATGTTCTTGTCTGGTTTCAGTTGAGGTTTTCTGGTTTTGCCATTCTCCATGAACCTGCACTCGATAACGCAGGTGTAGGCTGTGTTTCCCCAGTTCTTCACAACGAGTTTGATGTGTGAAAAGGCTCTGTGTGTGTCCTTCAGAAGGAAGGTTTGAATGGCCTCTTTTTTCCACGTCGTACATGGAACGTCCCAGGGAGAGTTTTCTCTTCTCTGCATTCAGTCCAAAGACAGCGATGTCTCGGGGGGCACTGATGACAGTCCCAGATAGAGAGACTTCTTTGTAGATGTGCTGCACACTGACAGTAGTCAGATGGACTTGTGCTGCAACCTGATGACCACTTGGCCCTGCTGCCCTTGTAAAGGCCAGCAGTTTTCTGGGGTAACATCCCGCTGCAAAATTGTATCAGGAGGGTTGGGAGGGCAGAAGAACCATAAAACCCTGCAGACCCAATTCTCTTTGCAGTCGTATGTCTTTGAAGTTCTCTGCATGTCAATGGTGGCACCAGAACTTTTCAGGGCCCAGTCCCATCTTCCAATGGAGATATCCAAAGCCAGCTCCTGCACTGCCTGGTTCAACTCCTGCCTCTTGTTCTTCAAAGTTCTTATTTCCACCCCCATCTGAGCCACCTCCTCCAGCAGAAGCTGCAACTTTTCGGGGTGCTCTGTCGAAAGGCCGTGAAAATTCCTGGAAGGGCAGCTCGCTGCTGCAGATGTCAATGTCAGATCGTCTCTCGGTGCCTTTGTCAGCATTGTCCACACTGGCAGTGAGGTTCCACAGTAAACAGCAACAAGAACCACTGAAGATGCACATGATTAGCAGGTATCTCCACAGGGATGCAAGGGTACCTGCCAGATGGCAAACGAGGCTGAAGACTGTCTCTGCAAGTGCTGTAACCTTGTCACGACACTTTGGTGTCCCTCGAGCGGCTGAGCTGGGACGGGACTCAGAAAAGCATCTCACCAGCTCCACCTCTGCGAAAAGGCTCCTTTCTCCTGCGGGACGCGCGTCCTTTCACTGCTTGGCAGGGCTGCTGCCGGCTGCTTTTCGGTTGGCTTTCCACCTGTCAGGTCTGCACTGATCTTCACCACTGGAGCAGCTCTCAGGAGGCAGATCTTGGGGTCCCTGTTCGAGCGCCACTTGAATTTCCAGAGTGTTCTGCTGCGGACGGCACCCCCCAGCCTACGCCGGCTGAGTTCTCGAGCGAGTTCTGAAGTTATCCATGTGAACTTTTGAGTATGGGGTGATGGTTGGAAGATGTGCTCAGGATTTTTTTTTGTAAAAAGCAAGTTTTCCTTTAGAGCAAAAGCTAAATGTTTTAACAAATGAAAAAATACATATTCTGAAATGAGCTTACAGGGCAATCTTTAAGTATTTTAAGATACCAGGAAATAAGGCAGTGACTGAAATTTGCTGGAGAAAGCTTAAATGACTTGTGTATTCTAAACACACTAGTGCAGAATAATGATTTTCAGTCAAATGACCTGAAAAAATGTTGAGAAGAATGCTATGTCATACTCTCTATTGTTACATTATTAAACATTACTTCTGTGATATTTGAGCTTTTTCTGAAGATGTTGGAATTTTCAGAAGAGTCATAGTTGTAGAATAGAATTGAAAGCTGGTATAGTTAAGTGTGCTACAGATGGGGTGCCATTTTAATCTACATTCAACCTGCATTCATGTCCATCATAGTAGAAGTTGGTGAGATATTCCTATCCACAATAGGGCCAGGTGTTTGTAGTTGCTGCAGGTAGCAGCTACATTATGGCTTAGGTGCCTCTATTCTTTTCTTAAGCAATTTCATGTTGCATGATGGGGATGATGTTGATAGTAGAAGGAATGGCCAAGTAGAAGATTGAAGAGAACCTGTTTCTCACGAGCTTAATTCAAACCTCTGTCAACTTGTTTTTCTCTTAGTGACTGAGCAAGTTCCTGTAAACTGAGCAACTGTTTCTAATTTTAGTCTCCTGCTGTATTTGAGATGTAAAGAAGGGATTGTGTGTCCCACAATATGTTTTCCAATAATGTAGTTTTAAGTAGCTATCTCTTTCCACAACCATTGCCTTACGTATCCTTACATTACTGCAGCTGCAAAAATCATCTACTGCCAGAACATGAGAAGAAAATAGTGTCTTGGACAAAAGTTAAACGGAATGACAGAACATAGAGGTGACCTATACGGTGTGAGATAACTTCATGGTATCACTGAGTAAAACTTCATACAAAATATATTTGGATATATAGAGTGGTTCAAAACAGTGTTATTGTGATAATGCGTAGCTTGTACTTGGGAAGAAAAGGGACAGTGGAAACAGGAGATTTAAAGCATACTGCTAGGATACAACAAAACACAAATCCCCTTGATAGTTGGTTTCAAAATCAGATAGTTGAGAGTTGGGTTCCTGCGCTCAACACATGTTGTTACCGGGTTTAAAGGTTCTAGGCATTGTTGATAGTTCTTGTATGTCAGATTATGATGAGTTGTATGGAGCGTTCAGTTGTTAAACTGCAAGAACAAGTTGTTCAAAAAGAAAAAGGGGGAATTGTTGGGGAATGGATGTTTGAGCAGGGCCATGGACAGTGGCAACCGCTGGAGACCACGGCATCATAACCGCGAGGAGCCCATCACTGACAAGGACGGCTCGACCTTGAGCAGTGGGGAAAGTACCGAAGAACCCCTATTAGGAAGCAAAAAGCAGAGGTGCAAACTGCAAGAGGGAGGGGTTTGGCAAATGTAACATTATGCTTAGCCAATCGTATATTGGTAATCGTTTGAATGTGACTAATCATATCTTGACTAGTGTGCATAATGAGCCCTAAGGATATATAAGTGAAGCCCTCAGGTGCAATAAATGAGCTTGAGGCGTGATCATATTGATTGTCATTATTCTCCCACCACTGGAGGGTCCTCGCCTACTGCACTAAGCAAGATTTTTGCTGCCTGTCCCCGGGGCAGAATGCAGCAAACCCTGTTTTCCAAGGGGAATAAGGTTGGGTTTGTTGCTGGTTTTACAGCACTTTTCACTTTTTGAATTGCCTCGTCTACAGGCGACTCTGACATGTATCATCTCTAAAAGCTGCAGTTCTGCTTCCTAAGAAGACTGTTTTGCAAACTACAGCCAACTGCCTCTGCCTGTCCTCTCTTTAGCCTTTGACACTCCATCTATTTCTCTAAACAGAAGCTCTTGAATGATCCAAGGCCCCCTGTGATAGGGATTAACACAGACAAGTATTTAAGGAGGCATTTGTAACACTGGGATCTGTGTCAGGCCATTCAGGGCTCTTAGAGAACCACCTCTGCAGATACTAGAGCAGCTCAAAAGCAGAACTCTCAACTTCCTTACACATGCTTCATTTTTTTTAGGTGTAAATTTGGACATGGAATTGTCTACATAAGGCAATTCCATGTCTAAATGTAACATGACTTGCACAAAGTACGTAGAGATCAGGAGTGCTGAGTATGAGGGCTACACTCTGGTTATGGAGCTTTTAATGCAAAGAAGATAGAAAACATTTTGCAGTGATCCAAGAAGATGCATCATCTTAGCTTTTGTGCTGGATCTGATACTTCTGTCATATACCTGATATATTCTATGGAGTTCTCATCAATAAGCATTTAGTTCTCTAACCAAAAAAGGTTAAATAAAGCTTCAGGTCACACAGATTCCTACACACACCTGAATTTTCCTGAGCAGGTGACTGTTACTGAGGCTTATTCTTAGAAATGAGAAAAATCTCAAAGTAATGAAAAAGAATGAACTATGTGTAGTGGTAGTGATCGGCTGTTGGAAACACTGCAGGAATCATTCACTGCTGGGGTAGACACCTGGCTTCTCACAACCTACACCAAAGGGAAGTCAGTGTCCCAGACACTTCATCTTGTCTCAGATGAGTAAGTCTTAGGGAATGTTGTTAGGTGTGCTGTACCTGCTCAGAATGGATAGCTGTTAGGAGAAGCACCTGATGGGTTTCTCTCTCCTTGCTTAAACCTGATGGGTTTGGGTTTTCTCCTACACTGGTGCACACCCCTGGTGACACACACATTCCAGCACCCATTGCACTGCACCTCATGGGGCTCACAGATCCTGACACAGCTCAGCTTTTGGGCAGCATGGATTACAAATACACATAATTACAAATGGGAAGAAAATCCCTCCTTTTCCTCCTGTCTTTTCAAGCAAACTGTCCATAAACCAATCACCTACTTCCAGCCTGAGGCAAAAACCCCTCCCTTTGTCAGTGGGGAAAGTCAAACACATTAGCATTAGTTTATATTTCATTTTGTGAGTAATCCTTTATGACAGAAATCAAGAACTTTTGCTTTATGCTGCTGTCAGACAGATATTTTTAAGTTGCTTGCCCATGTTGCCCACACAAGGGCTGAGAAGCATCTTTGGAGGTCCCAAATAACCGAAACTGTCAGGAGACAGACAACATCCCAGTATGCTGACTGAGCTGGCAGACATTCACACTGGAATTCCAAGCTCTGTGTTAACCACACACCCAGCCTGACATAAATTGTCTTCTGAGATTAAAAACTCTTGTATTGGCTAAAAAGAGAACTGACAAAGACATGAAAAAGTCATGGTAAAGGGCAAATCTCACATGGTATGTTTGGTAATGACACAGCAGAGAGATCTGAGAGCACAGGTAGTCCCTAAGGAGATACTTACACTGTTCTAACAGGGAAAATGGCATGCCAAGCAACATAGCATAAAAGCAATTCAGCAGAGAGGGGTTTCATCCACTGGGATGGGGAGAGGGAAACCAAGTATAGACAATGGATGGGCAGAAGAGCAGCTGAGGATTTACAGTGGTTTTCACTTTTCACGTGCCCTGTCACTGGTGCCAGGCACGTGCTAATGCCTAGTGCACTGGCACGTAACATGGCTTGGATGCATGACAAGAGACTGGAGCCTTTGCACCTGGATTATGCTTGTGCTTCCTGGAGGACATTCAATGCAGCAGAGGGACAGTTACGAGTTCAGAACAGCCACGGATTCTACTTGCAATGGGTTTATAGTTGGTAACAAGGTCAAAGGCATGTGAAGCTGCCTTGTCATGGCTTCAGCATCTGGTTACTCTAGGCAGCTCTTCAGAGCTCGCCCCAGGAGCAGTGTCCATAGGCCAACCTTCTTCTCTCACAAGAGAAGCCGATGGATTGGTCCATGTGGGATCTTCATCTGTGCTGCTACCATCTAAATATGCTCAAGCGGGGTTTTGTACAACTCATTATCAGTTTGGGTTTGATAAAAGAGGAATTTGGAATCTTTTTTGACTTCTAAAATCTTAAATGCTGGAAAAGTAGTGTTCTTGGAAACAGGGTTTAATGGTGGCATAAAACAGCAGGGGCCAACTCCAGGATACCAGTATTTACCTTCAAAACCTATAAAGGATGCTTATTTTAAAACCCAAGAATCATAACCCCTATTTCTCTTTAAAAAGGGCTGCTCAAAAAGCCACTGTTCACCTACCAAAAATGAGATAGTTTAAGGGGTTTATTTGCCCACCCAGCTCCTTACCACAGCTCTTTGCTGCCTGTTTCCAGGCAGAGCCTATAAGGAAATACACGCTCACCCTGCAGCTGCTCCAGCACAAACCTTGAGGTCTCAGCTCAAACCCACCCTCAGGGGTCATTTCAGTCGAGAGGAGCTTGGCTGAAGCTCGTTTGTGATCACTCTGCAAGGGTGGTGGCCACTGTTGGAGACAGATACACAGCTAAGATGGAAGTGCCTTAAATCCTTCCTGGAGTTCACTTGTCAAAACCCTAAGCAATGAATTAGACATGGAGTATATAAACTATTCCTGCAGTTCAGCTGAAAAACAGCCTTCACAATGCCCACACAATGATATCATTGCATTGGTATGATGCTAGAAAAAATACAAATCTCATTTTGGCTAGGAAGGCTGCTCTGATAAAAGTTTTGATCTATTTATGGTTGTGATTAAATTAAAAACTTACTTTGGAAGCCATACACTTACGAGCTATTGTCTAATTTTAATACAATCTATATTTCAAGTGAGTTTTAGTGAATGGGTGAGTTGTTACTCATCTTTGACACTATGACTAGAAGGCTGCAGGAACAGCACATGGTGTGTTCACATATGATGAGCCTCATGTGTGCATGTAGTGGTGTTTGTCTACTGCATGCAGCTAGAAGGTTACAGTACCTCGTTTCCTGTCCACATCTGTCCATTCATCTACACGAAGCATATAAAACAAAAACACCAGTTCAAGAAGTAAGAACAATAGTTTCAAGGAGAAGAAAAGAAATAATCTAAATAAAAGAGAGAAAAATCTAACTAATGGACTTGGGTTTGTCTCACAGCATTCATCAGTGAACTCTTCCCTTAGTGGACATCTTTCACAAGCACACAGAAGGTGAAACCTTGCCCTCCCATTGGAAACAATCCTGTTGCTTCAATGGAGATAAAATCTTACCCTCGATTGACTTTTAGTACGTTTTGCATTGAGCTCAGAAGGTTTTCAGCTGGTTTTTCACACTTGCAAGTAAAGAATATTTGAGTTTAAAGCATTAACACACACCTCAGTGTGGAGGAAACCACATCTCAGTGAAATTAACACTCCAGTTTTGGTCAGATAAAATACAAGTGTGGATAAACTAGTACAGATCTAATTCCCCTGCTGAGATACTCCACTAAGTATGGAATATCTCAGCTAATCCCATCTAAACTCTAAACTTAGACATACGTGAACAGCCATAAACTTTTGGCATTGATTATTCCCTAAGACACACAGGAATGACTCAAATTTGCACCACTGCAGCAAAACCTTTGCAGCTGTTTAGCATTTCTTAATACTGAAAGGGCAGGAGGAGGAATCAGGTCTTCCTGAAACAGTTCAACTGAGTTGCCCAAGTTCTGAGTTATTTTGATTCCAAAATTACATTTCTGAAGCTCTAACCTCTGAAACAAACACAGAAATGTGTTTCAATTTATACCTTCTCTGTGTGTGTTTCACGGATTAGCTTCAATAATACCTTCAGGCAGTTATTACCACAGAAACTTCATGACAACCGATTAATTCAAGAGGCTTTACTTTGAAATTAAGGTGAGAAAACACACACAATTAATTACTGCAGCGAGGAAACGACTTGCCCCAGAAGCTTTTCAATGACAGGCGCTCTTACGTTCTGAGCATCCTTCAGTACCAAGTATATATACTGCACTAGAGAACAGAGGCGAGCAGGCCCATCTCTTTACCAGGGTGGGGACCGGCACCGGCGCCTCCTCCCCACCAGACCCGGTCCCGCGCTCCGGCCAGCAGCAGGCCGCAGGCTGCGGCCTCGCCCGGCACCCACAGGCCGCGGGAGCCCCGACCCCGCGCAGGACGGGCTCCGGGAGGCTCCCCGGCCCCGGGCGCTCACCTTTGCGGGCTTTCTCTCCCGGGATGCTCTGTGCCCGGAGGCGCTGGTCCAGGATGTACAGCATCTCCCCGCCCAGGTTGAGGAACAGCAGCGGCAGCGTCCGCGCAGACATGGCGACCGCCGGTACCGCCGCCGCCGTTGCCGGGCAACCAAGGAGCCAATCGGGAGGCGCCGCCGCCGTTGTCGGGCAACCAAGGAACCAATCGGGAGGCGCCGTCTTGGCCGGGAGAGGTCCCTCAGGAGAGGCTCTTCGCCGGGGTTCGTGGGTTGCGGTGCGTGAGGAAAGAGGCGATTTGGGGCAAAAAGCGTTAAAGCAGCAAGTTTAATACGATAAAAGAGGTCACCGCTATCCGGTGTCCTGCTGGAGACCGCGCACACAGCAGCTGAGAGGAATGGGGGACGTTTTGGGGGTATCCGTAGGGTATTAGCCAAAGGCACCACTGTAATCACATCAGTGATGCTCTTTTCATCACCGTCAGCAGCGTTTTGTGGTAAAACAGTCACCAAGTTTGAGAATGCCAGAGGGATGACTGCAGAGAACAAATGTAAGGTATAGGGGTCTGCTGTGAAATCAGTTGCAATTAACATGGTTTGTGCAGCCATAAAGCTCCCCATCAACCCGAGTGAGGGGCTCTGAGCTACTGTCAGGGCTGCTGTTTTATCACATTCTTTCTCCTCATTTATCCTCCCACAGCTGTACGCAGCTGGGTCAGTGCCATGAAAGCATGAGCCCGCAAGCTGGCTGTGTGAGGACAGGAGATGGACACTGCTCCGAGGCATTCCCGTCCCAGCCCCTCAGCCAGGAGCCAGGGGTGAAACCCCCCAGGTACTCCCCTCACACAGACAGAACTGCTCACAACACAAGCCTTCAACTTCTAAAACTGCCTCAATTGCTCATTCCAGGTGCTCAGAAGGGTGCAGGCCACGCACACGCAGAAGAAAAGAGGCTTTGGGTCTTTCAGTAGTTATTTATTGTTGAAGAAATGGCACCAAGTTCAAAGTGCTGCTACACTGGCGTCCCCTCAGCCTGTGCCTGCGCCTCCTTCTCCCGTGCAGCTCTGGCTCTGGCTCTTGCTCGCCACTCTTGCCTCTGCTTCAGCCTCTCCGGCGCTTTCTGCTTCCTCACCTCCTCAAAAACCTGCAGGAGGAGGTGAGAGAAAGGGAAATGGATCCCAGTTCTGGAGCAGAGGGCAGGGGACGTGCCATGCAGTGAGATCTGCTCCTTCCCATGTGCCTCCTCTGGGACGCCAGCCAGCTCTGCTCCCAGGGCAGCGTTTGGAGGCATTCCGTTCAGCTACCTGTCTTCTGGTTGTAATTGCATTGGGCTAAGATTTAGTATATACAGACTGAAGGCATGTCCTGCTTCTTGATTCTGCTCAGAGACACACTGCACACAGCGGTTACACCAATGTACTGAGATTGAATGAGAGCAGACGTGGCTGTACCTGTGTTCCTGTTCCAAAGCTGCCACTAAATTGAATTGCCTCACATATTAGTTCCAATACCAGTCTTGGAAAACAAAGCTGGCTTGAATCATAAGTATCTGAGCAAACCAGCAAAACAACCTGAAATTCCCTAGCACAGAACATCTGCAGCATGAGTGCTGCTGCCCACTGCATAACTGTGGAGCTCTTTGCTGAGCTTACACATTTCTCTACAGATATTATCACTGTCTCCTCAAATTCAAAGCAGCATGGGTTTTAAAAGGATTTAACTACCAATCTTCCTTATCTTAACTGTGCCCTGCTTTAAAAGAACTTTTTCCCACTTGGCTATATGGCCTGCTCTGCAGGCTGCTCCATACCCTTCGACAGAAAGCCTTCTTCACCAGCCAGCGCTTGGTGATCCTCCGGGTGTAGGCAGGGGGCAGGCTGTACTGGATATTCAGCTGCTTGCAGGTGTTCTCAAAGGCATCATAGTGGACACGCCGAAGATAGCCCAGGAGTTTCTTCCGGTAATCTATATCCATCAGCATGCGGCGGCGGTTACTTTTATCCTGCAAAGATTGCAGACAGATTGTTCCTCTGTTCTAATAAATTACTTAGAATGGACCTGATTATGGCTGAAAGGAAACACTCAGATTAAGGACAGTATCTTAGAACCATTTTTCTTGGCAGATATTGCAGCACATTAGGTCACTACAAGGAGATCTGAGCAGATTTAATTTACTTTCCACTGAAATTGCTTTCTTCATTCTGTGCTTGCACCTTCACCTTCCTCCCCCGGCCTTGAAGGTTGTTTCCAACTTGTACACAGCAGCAAAAGCCACAGTGGCTTGGAGGCAAAGGCCAAAGGGAAGGTTTACTGCCTAAAAAGTCTGCTTCCCCTGAAATGTGTTGTTCCAGAAATAAAACAGAAGCATTTACCTTTTAAATGTGAAAATAAAACGTGAGTTGGCTATGACCATTTGGGCTGTTCTTTGGGAGAGAGCATGTGTAGCCAGAGCCACTCAGGGCAACCTTCCATGGGAGAAACTTCCTCACTCAGTGTAAGAAACAGGCTTCATCCAAGTAAATTCTAAACGTCTTTTCCGCTGAAACATTTAGAACAACTTCTGGCTTATTAAAACTGAATTCTATTTCATTTTACCCTTCAAGCTTTTATGATTAACAAACGCACTTTTTTCAAACACAGCTGATTAATGTATTTGCACTGCATAAAGAATCTTTAATACATCTTGTTCCTAAATTTCCGGTTGTGCTGTTTCAGATTTGGGCTCTGAACCTAGGCAGCTTTAGGTAGCTGTGGTTGTTACGACACTAACACAGTCCTGCCTGCTGAATGTTCTCACAGGCAGAACTAAGAGAGAATACAGCTGCTGAAGTGGGAACATTAATTACACTGAACACTAAGCAGCGAAGCCACACCTGCAGCAAGTACAAATTTAGCTAAATGCCATTCAACGATATCTGCTCAGCTGCTTCCACCAATCCAGTAACAAAAAAGACAAGCTCTGCATCCCAGTTGGTGAGCATGAAGCTGTGACTGAGCCAGCAGCTTCCCAGGCTGGCACCACGGAACATCTATAACTATTTTATAACCTTCTTAGGAAAGCCACAATCCCTAGAATTAAAATCCTTTTGTTCCTGAGCTGAGGAAACAACCTGAGCAGGTGCCGGCTCAGACATGTGGGCTCAGACTTCTGACAGTTACCTTGGGATGCTTCTGAAGATGCTCCTCATAAGAGCGTATCTTGGCAGTCAGCACAGCAACTGTAAAGAACAGATGTAAGAAGCCGTGTGAGAGCAGCAGCAGCTTTCTGGGGTGAGACAGCGTCATCTGCATTGCCTCCAAACTGCCAGCTGAGGACCCACTGCACCACATCAAACATCACTACACAGCCCCCCAAACAAGAGCAAAGCAAACCACAAAATACAACCTACTCAACCCAAGTCAGAACTATTACCATTATGAAGATGCTTAATTAGAGGATAAAAGCTTAGCAACAGCTAAAATGACTTTATCTGTAAACGGCCTCTTGCACTCACTTAATTACTGGTGACTTTACATTCACTTCACTTGGCTTGGAGGAACAGACACAAACTAAAGGTTCTTTCTAAAAGCAGCAGCCAGCTCTTTGTGATTTGAAGCGCTGGATTAAGAGGCTGGTGGCATCCTGAGGAGCTGAAGGATGATAAAGGAGTGCATCTTGGTCAAAGGCAGTGTGGCCTCCATCACTGCACTGGCAGCCAGAGCTCTCTGATGCAAGGGGAAATTTGGGTTCCATGGCTGAATCCAGCAGTTCATTTTGGTAATGAAGTGCGATATTTCGTGTCATACAAGCACTTCAAGCAGGATAATGCACTTGCCATCCCAGGAGGGTGGATACGGACCAGGAATTTGGAAGGTGCCCTAGCAGACATCTGCCAGCAAGTGCATGCACTGCTTCCACAATGTTCCCCAACCCTGAAGCTCTAGGGCATACTGCAGGTACTCTCCTGAAGAAAAAGTGAAGTGCTGGGGTGGGAATAGCTGAATAAAAGCAGAGATACATCGTCTGCCAACAATATCCTCCTGCTTTTTTAACTTACCTTGCACCTCAAAAGAGCCATTGTCGTTGGGAGACCTCCTGACCTTCTCCACCAGCTGCTGTGTCTTTATTTTCATCTTCTCCTTCTGTGGATAACAGCAAAGAGCTTGTCACTTTCTCAGGAGCGCTAAAGGTCTGAGACACCCCAGCTCTCTTCCCGAATGCTCAGATAAAGGCTTTGTAATTAATAGCTTTACTCAGTGTCCATCACAAAGTGTGAAAGAAGTGCTGCAACAAAAGGCCCTGCTGCTTGCAGGACAGAGTAGGGCAGCAAAGCAGTACAAAAAGATCTCAGCAGAACACACAAGTGCCATCGATCAAACCAAGAGTCCAGGCACACCCTTCACCCCAAGATTACAGAAGGAGGGTGTTGAAGAGGCCCTGTGCTCTCAAAAGTGTGGGAGAGAACTGGGGCTGAGCTCACATGGCAGCAGCCTTTACTTTTTTGCATCTTTTTAAGCTGAAGTTTTAAGCAGCAAGAAATGGCAAGATCTTTCTGCTGCCTTACAATTCACTTACTTTGTTTTCTGGGCATACAAAAAGTAGTTTGAAGCACATCTGCTGTCCAGTGCCCTGGTTTCTAGGGCACAGGCCCCGGCAGTAATGTAACACAGCTCATCTCCCCTGTGACAGCCTAATATTGCCTTCTAATTTTAGTATGTAATTATTATCATAAAGATTGCATGATCGATTTTAGGAGCATACAAAACTTTTCACTCTCACATATTTAATAGCCCCAGATTTGCAGTCACTGAGCAACACTTAAAGTGAAGGGCATTTAACAATATAGACAGGTCTTACGCAAACATGCTCACTGGATCTGCCACAGGTTTTGATGGAAGCAGAATGGAACTAACCTGGCTTGCCATTTCCAGTGACAACAGCCTTTTCACTACATCATCCACACTGCAAGAAGATTGCAGATTAGTTTATAAGCTAGAAAGGAAATATATGTAACTACAGAAATGAGCTTAGCTTTTCCGAATGTATTCTCTTTTCTCAACCTGAATTTACTCTGCAAATCTACAGCAACTCTCCTCCCCTCCCAAACCTGTCAGGTATAAACAGGTTCTTGTGTGCCCAGGGAAAATCACAGTGTGGATTACAGAGCATGGAGTTTTGCTGCTGGGGGAAGCACAGTTATTTCAAATACGAAGTCTTCTCAATTCCAGAATCCTGATGTGCAGAATGGGTGCTGAAGATTAATCCCATGTAAGCACACAAAGGCAAAATGATTTTAAGACCAGCTCCGTCAAAGGTCTGTGAAAGTCTCAGAAACGCCACTGGGGGCTCTCCCTGCACCACACATGGGCAGAGCTGGAATTGAAGCTTAAACCTGCTCAACTCCAGGTCCGGATTTCAGCAGCGGCCACTCCTTTTCAGCTGTTTCACCACGCACTCTCCAGCACCTGAGTTCAAGGCAGGCACAGAGTATTTCTAAGGAGATTATTTCTAGTATTTCAATATTATTTCTCTTTTCTGTGCTCTACAAAGCCCACAGAAGATGTGGGTAACCAGCACTTAATCTTGCATTAAGAAAACAACCCCCCTTAAACAACCATCATCACTGATTGCTTTTGCAGATTTGACTTTCAAAATGACTCCTGAATTTCTGTGCTAAATTGCAAACCAGTGATCACAGAGCACTGATTAATTACCAGGGAGGTGACAGCTTCCACATAGTGTGGTTGTGCCTCTGTAAGATACAAATCTCTGAAGAGAACAGTCCTTCCCTCTCCCTGTATCATACCTATTTACTAACGGGACTTCGGTATAACCTTTTTTCAGCATTGTGGGAGGAAGGTCATCCAAGTGGCTGGGGATGTCTACAAAGAAAAGATTAACGTTTGAGGAAGAGCAGTACAAAGTCAGAGCTCTGAACACACCTGCAAACTAGATCAGAGGAAACAAGCTGCAAAGAAAAGACTATGCTCCAAATAAGAAGGAAGAACTTAAGAGATAGAGCTGGGATGGAAAGAATTGACTGAATAAAATCAGGTGCAGCCTCTTGCCTTCAGCACCCTGGATTTACAACACAGTGAACAGTCCCCTGAGATCAGTGATCTTGTGCTAACAGCAAGCACTGATTTCCCATGCATTTACGAGCAGCTGAATTTTGGACAACTTCTAATCTTGACATACCTTTCCTTCTTTTTCTCACAGGTCTGGCGTACCATCTGGCTGTCTGAATAAGGGGGCTGCAAGCTTGATGGGAGAAAACAAAGATTAATTAGACCTGTATGTGTATTTTTAGCTACGTACATTAAATACTGCTCAGTCTGTACTGGAAAACTGGTCAGAGTACTTAAGACTCCGAGGTTCTCAGCGGCCAGCCAGGAGTGTGAACACTTCAGTGTGGTTCTCACATGGGTGCTAAAAGAAATGGCCAAAGCTGTGCTGCTTCTGGGTGATGTGAACCCAAATGATGAGAACAGAGCAGCAGGAAGAGATTACAGACACCAAACAGAGTCTGGGGGCTTCCCAGCTACACTGTGTCCATCTAGAGGGTTTAAACTGATGAACTAGATCAAGTAATTCCTTGTGTGACTTAGAGGCTGCTCTGGACTACCCCAGTGGCAGAGCACAGACACAGTGAGACCCAGAAACAGCCTCTGAGCAGCACAGCTTGCTAAGGGTGAGAATACTCATCC
The DNA here is from genome assembly GCA_024733675.1 of Psilopsiagon aymara. NCBI lineage: Eukaryota > Metazoa > Chordata > Aves > Psittaciformes > Psittacidae > Psilopsiagon > Psilopsiagon aymara. Next base: position 45,692 of record JANRGW010029154.1, read on the forward strand.
ACAGCCTGAACTGCAGTGTTCTTTGACCTTCCAAGGACAAACCCCTCCAAGTGCTCCTTCAAGGCCCCTGCTCCTGGAAGCAATACCTGCTCCTGCGCCTCCCATGTGTCCTCAAGTACGGACTTTGCTAGCACACGCATCTACAAATGGATCAGGCTGACGAGCCCAGGAGAGCAGCGCTGGACCCGAAGGGCCCAGGGCTGTGCGCAGGCTGCCGGCGCGCAGGGCTCCGCACCCCACCCCGTGCCCTCGGTGCGGTCACAGCATGTGCGGAGCCCCGCAGCGCTCCAGCCAGCAGCTTGGCCCGGCTCGCAGCAGCTTCCCCTTGGGCATCTGCAGCCTTGGGGCTGCTCCAGCAGGACCCCGCAGTGCCGGGCAGCGCCAGCGGGCAGCCCGCATCCCTCGGCCAGGCTCCTGCACTCGAGCCTGCCCGCAGCCTCCCACCCCTCCCAGCGCTGCTCAGGCTCCTTCCCCTGCATCCCAGGCCCCGCCCTTCGATCCCCCCCCCCCCGC